>CAWUFW010009694.1:600000-762187 GCA_963921515.1 Calotriton arnoldi | reverse complement strand
CAAGAAAGATGGCACTTTCTCACACCTCCCACTTGCTCTTCCAGCACCACCCCCCCCGCTGTGCATGTTTGTGCCACTGGTGTGGAGACCGTGTCCTCCCCCTCTGTCCTGCCCACCTTACCTGAACCCCGTTCTACTCCCCTGGAGATGGGCACTGCAGTGGAGTCCACTACAACCCCGTCTGACTTGGGCACTGCAGTGGGGAACCTGTTCACTCCACCTGCCCAGCCCACTGCAGTCGTGCCGGCACCCACACCATCTGACTCATGCCCCCCAGTTGTGCTGGCACACACCATATCAGACACCTCCACTGCAGTTGACGGTGACTCTCCAGCACCCACCAGCCCTTCCCTGCCTCCTTCTGGTGAGCCCTGATCCTGTCCCTGCGGTGCCTGGCTTGCCCCCCCGTATGCCCCTCCGAGGGGAATGTCCCTATTGTGCATCAGTGCAGGCTTGCAAAGGGTGACATCTGCCACTGTCACCCTGTTTGGACAATTGTAATGGACTGGCCATTGGCCTTTGTGTTTTTGCTGGACTACATATGCTGAATAAAGCTACTTTCTATTCTCTAGTGGTTTTGCTTCAGATGTACATGATGTTGATGATGCTAACCATGCCCTTGCTGCAGTGATGGTGATTTTTGATATCAGGAATATGAAGTGTTATTGTGCAGGACCCCATGTGGTCCAGGGGGAATGTGTCCTATCCTGGTGTGTATCCATGTCATCCTTTGCAGCAATATGAGGGTGTCATGTTTTCAATATTTGGCAATAGGATTTCCAACTTTAATTTGCAATAGCACATCTGTGGCTTACACCCCTGCACATCTGTTGTGCTTGCCATTGTTCAATTTGTCTATTTCCCTGACCGTGTGACCATCTCCACTGGACATGCAAGTTTGGGCATCAATGGGGAAGGACTCATCTGTGTTATCAGTGCAACTTGCTATACATGTGTGTTGGATCTGTGCAGTTGAGTTAGGTGACACTCCCATGACCAGGCTGATATGACGGGGGCCTTCATTTTGGCAAATTGTTGACTGTGTGACCAAGTGTTCTGCTGACATGATAGAGCCCTACAGAGACAACGTATGGCACAGCTTTCCTTACACAGGAGTGGAATCCCCTCATGGCAGTGTGTAATTCCGTGACATTGCCTGAGCCCAAGGTGTGTGTTGTGTGAGCATGTCTGTGTGTGTTCACTTCCATTTTGCTAGGCAGGCTAGGATCCCTAGTGATGTTCCTGTTTGTGATGCTTGCTGAGTTGACCTATGTTCCCCCAAAGTCTTCTCCCTGGGTTCTCTGGGATGTGGGTGCATGGCACATTACTGGTCATCAGGGTGTCACCCATAGGTGTGTTTGCTGTCAGGGCTGAGTTTGTGGGCAAACGCAGATGAGACACAGTCAGGATTCCCCTTGGCACTTGTTGGTTACACAAGTCATGTAATTCACAGTTTGTGGTAGCTTTCAGTGATTGTGACACGTTGTGTGTGTGTGACTGCTGCCACTCCTCAGGGTCAGAGCTGCAATGTTGGAAGTTGTCTATGTGTGTTCTTTGTGGGTGACCTTGGCTTCTTCATTGGTGTGTGACTGTGGCCGGGTTCCCATTGGTTGGTGTGGATTTGACGTCATGCCCATGTACGGCGTACTGTGCAGTGTGTCAGACATTCAGGAGTCATGTTGACTGGCCATGTGTGATGTGTTTCTGCACCTTAGTTCCCACCACCACCCCTGGGATTGTCATGGGTGCATGTGCAATGTCAGCAGTCCATGTGAGCTTCACTGCTGCACATTGGTGGAGATCAAGGTGTGTGGTGTTGAGTGTGTGCAAATGAGAGTTTTTTCATGGCTAGACCCCTGCCTCCATATTGGCCTTGGCTAACAGGCCGTGCTGATTGATTTGTGCATGTGTAGGTGTGATGGTAGTTTGTTCCTCAGGACACATGACTGTGGTTCACAGTGTGGACGACATCTAGCTTTGTCATCACAGTGGGATTATCATGCAGGCCAGTGTCACCACAATGTGGGGTCCCTGGGGGTAGTGCTGTGGTGGGTATGTGTCTTGCTGTGTTAGTTGCTGTTCCTACAAGCATGTGTGACATGTGTAATTTGTGCTCCCTCTCATCTTACAATGCCTGATTGCCCACATAGGGGAATCCGATCCATGAGTTACTTTTGTGTGGCACTGTATGCACGTCTGTGTAATTGGTAGTCAGGCCCCCTCATGTGTTGTGTGGTTGCCTGGGGACACTGGCACACCCCCCCATCACCTGTTGTGTTTGATATGCAGTGTGGGGCTGCCTGTTTGTGCTTGTGCAACTGCACCACTGCATTGGCATATTTTTAGTGTGCCATTGGCTGTATGTTGTTTGGTGGGTTTCCCCTGCTGTCCCTGGGACTCCTAGGTCATCAGTCAGCACAATGTTCATGGTTTGTATGTCCCATTGCTGCCATGGTATGGTATTTGTTCAGCTCACATCTACAGTCTCCACAGGATATCTACATTTGTGTGCCCATTGGTGCAGATATGTGGGTCTGCATTATGATGGTCACTTCTGTCATTGTGTAATTGATGAATGTTGACAATGTCAGCCCCCATGGGTGATGTTTGTCTGCACATGGCCAAAGGTATGTCTTATTTGCACTGCACTGTTTGCCTCACCAAATCTATGTTGCGATGGGACACAAGCACTACTATGCCACTGATGTGTTTGTTGTTCTGTGACCAGGAATCATCCATGCTGTTTTGCATTTGCATCTTTTTCCATGTCACACTTACATTTTGGTCACTGTGATGATGGGGGTTTAGACCCCATTGCCACAATGTTCAAAATGTGCCCCAGCTATGGACCCCACTCTTACCTTTTGGTCACTGTGATGATGGGGGTTTAGACCCCATTGCCACAATGTTCGAAATGTGCTTCAGCTATGGACCCCACACTTACCTTTTGGTCACTGTGATGATGGGGGTTTAGACCCCATTGCCACAATGTTCAAAATGTGCCCCAGCTATGGATCCCACTCTTACCTTTTGGTCACTGTGATGATGGGGGTTTAGACCCCATTGCCACAATGTTCAAAATGTGCTTCAGCTATGGACCCCACACTTACCTTTTGGTCACTGTGATGATGGGGGTTAGACCCCATTGCCACAGTGGTCATGGTCTGCTTGCATTGTGGAGGCCACACACATTTATGTGTGTCACATGTGATAGGGGGTCACATTGTATGTTCAATTTCATGTTCAGTGTTGTAGGCATTTGACACAGTCTACACACGCTTGTCATGGTGTTGGGGGGATGTGTTTTTCTGACATTCCTTATGTTGGAGTATGCTGGTTGTGTCATGCATTACCCGTCCTCTGAGTAGGGGTGGTGGTAGTGGTAGGCATCCAGCCCCCTATGAGTAGGCATGATGTTAGTAGTGACAGGCATCTAGCACCCCCTTAGTAGGGGTGGTGGTAGTGGTAGGCATCCAGCCCCCTATGAGTAGGGGTGATGGTAGTAGTGACAGGCATCTGGCACCCCTTAGTAGGGGTGGTGGTAGTGGTAGGCATCCAGCCCCCCTGAGTAGGGGTGGTGGTAGTGGTAGGCATCCAGCCCCCTGAGTAGGGGTGGTGGTAGTGGTAGGCATCAATTCCCTATGTGTGGGGATGGTAGTAGTGACAGGCATCCAGCACCCCTGAGTAGGGGTGGTGGTAGTGGTAGGCATCCAGCCCCCTGACATGGGGTGGTGGTAGTGGTAGGCATCCAGCCCCCCTGAGTAGGGGTGGTGGTAATGGTAGGCATCCAGCCCCCCTGAGTAGGGGTGGTGGTAGTGGTAGGCATCCAGCCCCCTGAGTAGGGGTGGTGGTAGTGGTAGGCATCAATTCCCCTATGTGTGGGGATGGTAGTAGTGACAGGCATCCAGCACCCCATGAGTAGGGGTGGTGGTAGTGGTAGGCATCCAGCCCCCTGAGTAGGGGTGGTGGTAGTGATAGGCATCCAGCCCCCTGAGTAGGGGTGGTGGTAGTGGTAGGCATCCAGCCCCCTATGAGTAGGGGTGATGGTAGTAGTGACAGGCATCTGGCACCCCCTTAGTAGGGGTGGTGGTAGTGGTAGGCATCCAGCCCCCCCTGAGTAGGGGTGGTGGTAGTGGTAGGCATCCAGCCCCCCCTGAGTAGGGGTGGTGGTAGTGGTAGGCATCCAGCCCCCTATGAGTAGGGGTGATGGTAGTAGTGACAGGCATCTGGCACCCCCTTAGTAGGGGTGGTGGTAGTGGTAGGCATCCAGCCCCCTATGAGTAGGGGTGATGGTAGTAGTGACAGGCATCTGGCACCCCCTTAGTAGGGGTGGTGGTAGTGGTAGGCATCCAGCCCCCTATGAGTAGGGGTGATGGTAGTAGTGACAGGCATCCAGCCCCCCCTGAGTAGGGGTAGTGGTAGGCATCCAGCCCCCTATGAGTAGGGGAGATGGTAGTAGTGACAGGCATCCAGCCCCCCCTGAGTAGGGGTGGTGGTAGTGGTAGGCATCCAGCCCCACCCTGAGTAGGGGTGGTGGTAGTGGTAGGCATCAAGGCCCCTATGGGTGTATATGGCATTGGTGATAGCCATCCCGCCCCTATGGTTCTGCTGTTGCAAGTCATTTCTGCATCCCTATGTGTGTGTGTTATGTGTCGGGTACGTGTCGGGTACGTGTCGTTTGTTTGTGTTGTGGGTGTTTGACTTACCTTCTGCGCCGTACGCGTCCGTACCAGTTCCGGTAATAGATGTAGAGTATTGGTAGGACCTGCGCGATGGGATTCATGGTTGGTTCGTCTCGTTCGGCTTTCTCGTTGCTTCGACTCATACTCGTCGCTGGCGTGTTCGTCTCGTAGCCGTAGATCGTCTGGTGGCGCGAATCGGGGCTTATGTGCGGCTCTCCCGGATGCTCTGACGTGCCGGACGTAGCGACGGGTTCGGCGCTTACAGAGTGCGCAACGTACTGGTCCGGCTGGAAGGTGCTGTGTTTTGGCTTCCGTGCGACTCGATTCAGCGTTTACGGATCCGGCTCGGACGTGGAACAGGAGCTGGATTGGGTAAGTACGGCTGGGTCGGGATCTGGGCAGTAATGCGCATCGTACTTGCTCGTTCGTAAGTTGTTCGAATCGGTCGGGAAACACGCGTTCGGCTCAGTTTTTTTCCGGACGAATGGTGTTAGGTGCGCCTCCGCCCGAGATCGGAATCGACCCATTAATGTCTCTAAAAAAAACTAAAGTAAAATTAAAATCAGTGCATGCTAAAGTGTGTCTAAAAATATGTTCTCTTCTATCTACAAATGGTTGATTGTAAAGGAGAGGAGGTCAGCAATAAATAGATCACAGATGGACATATAATTCCTCATCAGAATTGAGCCCATTCGTATTCTGCTATTAAGGATGATTATATACCTGGACTCAAGTCTCCTTAACTGGAGTATCCCGTTTCCTACCCTGATGTTTTTGGGCACTGAATCTATGACAAAATAGACCAAATCGGCAGCATTTCCATTATGGGATTCATGTATGTGGGGCTGAGTAGGTCCTGTCATCATTAGTTATGGCTCACAAATGCTGCAAGATTTGCACATGTACCTTGTGTATCGTAATTCCCACGTACACTTTGGTGCAAGAGCACTGTAGGATGTAGACTACATATTCACTCCTGCAGTTATAGGCACTGAATATCTGGAGTGAGGTGTTCATCAATGCTGAGGTGAATTCTTTCACATTGAGTCCATGTCTACAAGTATTTCACTTATGACACCACGGGAACTCAGGGTTCCCTCACAACCACATCTCTGGTTTAATCATTTCAAGGCTAATCGCCACTAGTTCTTGGCACATTGACCTTGCTCGTCTGAAGGTGAGTAGAGGTTTGTTTGGTACTGTGTGGCCTATCACTGGATCACCTTTAATGAGATGCCAATGCCTCACTAGGATTCCCCTCATTTTCTGATGTTGTGTATTGAATCTCAGGATAATTCTTAACTCTCCAGTTCCAGCCACTTTCTTGTCTCCTCTAGCAAACAATTTTTCCCTTTCTTTTTGACTGGCTTTCTTATTGGCCCTCTCAACTACCTCACAACTGGATGAAGACTCGCATGAAGAATAGAATTCCCTGCTGTATGCTTCCTAAATTTCTTGATGTGGATTTTGTTGTTTTTCACAAATATGACTAGATCTAAGAAATGTCAGTTGTGAATTGGAGATTCTAATTGTTGTTGTTTAACTTCTCTGCAAATACCTTGTCTGTCACAGGTGTGCCCTACCACAAAACAAAAATAAAATCATCTATGAAACGCGTCCAAAGGCTTACGTTCTCTGACCATTCCGTGGCATATTCTACTGTGAGCACCTGCCCATGTGCAAATAAGATTAGCTGGGGCAAAGCAGGTGGCCTATGGCTGTGCCTCTCACTTGCCATTGAAATGCAGACCCCACTGTGTTATTTCTAAAAGCATCTCAGTGTGCTGATGCAGATGGATTGGGTGCATCCTTAGGAAGTGTTTCATCGCTGTCAGACCATCTTGGTGGGCAATGCAGGTATAAGGTAAGTTACATCCATGGTCATAAAGACATAGGAGTCTTCCCAAGTGATATCATAAATTCTCCGTAAAAAATCCCCTGTGTCCTGTATGTAGGATGGCAGGTTACGGACATATTCCTGTAAGAAATGATTTATGAACCTTGACGTGCTTTCAAACAAAACTAATGGCATGCAATAGCAGGCGTTAGAATGGCACAATGAGGAGGAATACATCAATTTCTCCTCGATTTTGATCTTTCTATGTGTGCTGCATTTTGCAACACACATAGAAAGAGCAAAACGCCATTAATGATTTTTTATGTGCAGGAAGGTGCCCCTTCATGCACATAAACAATCAAATAATGTTGATTTGCTACTTCTATGTGTGCTGAATTCTACGTTTTGGAAATGTTGGTGCTCAGACTTCAAAATTTGGGGCAAGGGTGCCTACGTTGCAGGGAATTATTGTTTATGTGAAGGAAGGTGTCCCTTCCTGCACATAAACAATCAATAATGGTGATGTGTTACTTCTATTTGTGCTGCAGAATGCAGCAAACATAAAAAAAGCAAAAACGAGGAGAAATAAAAGTATTTCTCCTCGTTTCACCATCCTAAAGCCTGCTCTTGCATGGCATTAGTTTTTGGTGATGTCTCAGATTTACAAATCCTTGCAAATCTGGGGCAGCGTCAAAAAGCAACGGGTGTTGCGGTGGAACACCCATTACAAGCCCCTTTCACGCATGATTCGTTAAGCTTAATGCCAATTTGTAAATATGGAGCAGAGCATTGCGCCACAGCAATGTTGTTAAAAGTGACGTTCCTGTGGCACAATGCCCTTGTAAATATGCCCCTCTATTTGCCACCTCAAAATCAAACATGCAGTCTGAATGGGAGAACACTTCATTTGGATGGCTAATTAATTTACGTGGTTTTCCTCAATGAGATATTTTAGCATAGTTAGATGGATTTTGCTTCATTCAAAGGGATTCAATATTCTCCTAATAAGGATAAGTTTGACTTGGGTACACCCAGCCGCGGTCGGTGGTAGGAGTGCTGCCGGGCGGTGACGTGGGGAGGGGCAGGGTGGGGGGTAGTAAACTATGGATTACGGAGGTTTACAGGTAAGTAAACATATAAATAAATAAAACGAATTTCGTTGCGCGCACTGCATCCCCAAATGCGATGCAGTGCACGCAACGAAATTCGTTTTATTTATTTATATGTTTACTTACCTGTAAACCTCCATAATCCATAGTTTACTACCCCCCACCCTGCCCCTCCCCCTCCCCACGTCACCGCCCGGCAGCACTCCTACCACCGACCGCGGCTGGGTACACCTAAATAAGGTAAGTGGAAATATGTCAAAATTCAGTAGGCTTGTTGTTCCATCCACCTTCTTCTGCACCTTCTTAATAGGATGGCAGTGTATGATTCACATCTTGCTTTCTGGCAGTCCTCCAAATGTGACACTAAGGGGCAGACTTTATACGTTTTTATGTAATGCAGTGCTGCGTTAAGTGAAAGGAAGACTGCAGAACAGCCCCATATCTACGAATACATGGTAATGTTGCTCCCTCTACTCCAGTGCTTGGTGCCTTGCGCTTTTGCATACAGCATGAAACTATAATGCAAGGGTGTGTGCAGGCATGATGTCAAGTATAGGTTTTGTATTATGCCTGCTTCGAGGTGGTGTTACTATTTGGTGCAAAGTCCTCTCTACCTTTTTAGGTAAATAGGACTTTGCATTAAAATCCATGGGTTATTGTATTGGAATGTCCATGTACCACACAAGGACTTAAAGTAGTGCATAATAGAGTTAGTTTAGGGCAACATTCCAATGCATATCAGGAGTTGCACTGGGAAGTAAATCCCAAAATACAATGTTGGGCCAAACACATCACAAACTAAGTAAATCACCACCATGGACTGCTGTAAATTCTATCTGATATGGCCTTGGAGAAGGCGATTTTCAGTCCATTAACACCTTTGGGTGCATTGCTTTCTCTAACTGTCGCTACCAAACCTAGGTAGGAGGAAATCAATTCACACACAATATTTGGATTTTATTGCCTTTCACAGTGATACATTATTTCACAAGACATATCTGTTGGACGTTCTAGTAGCCTATTTCCTGATTTGGGATTTTAACCCCCAGTGTTCATGTGTGTGCTTTCTTTGGAAAGGAAGGTGTAGCATATCCACACTAACATATTTTTTGTTCTTGGAACAACAGAAAACGAACATGAATGCTTTGAAAGGAGGCAACCAGACTGGAATAATGGAATTTATCCTCTTGGGACTCACCGATAACCATAGAATGCAAATTCCTCTCTTTGTCTTCTTCCTGATGGTCTACCTCATCACTGTGGTGGATAATATTGGAATTATCTTCATATGTTTCTTTGACCCTCATCTCCACACACCCATGTACTTCTTTATCAGTAACTTATCTTTTGCAGATCTCTGTTACTCCTCCACGATCACCCCCAAGATGATTACTGGCTTCTTGGTGGAAAGGAATGTGATATCCAAAAACGGATGCGCTCTACAACTTTATTTCTTCTCCACATTCTGCATTGCTGAGTTTATCCTCATCTCAGTAATGTCTTTTGATCGCTATACAGCCATTTGTAAGCCACTTCATTATACAACCATAATGACAAAAAAATTGTGTAACCAGTTGGTAGCTGGTCCCTATGTAAGTGGACTGCTATCTGGAGTAGTATACATAATTGTCACATTTAGGCTTTCATATTGTGAGTACATGATCCCCCACTATTTTTGTGACATGCTGCCACTCTTCAGTCTCTCTTGTGAGGACACCTGGTTCAGTGAGATGATTGTGTTTATAATAGTTGCCAGTTTTGGGTCTTGCAATATCCTTGGATTGATAGTGTCATATGCTTGTATACTCATTGGTATCCTAAGAATTCGTTCGTCCACAGGGAGACGGAGAGTCTTCTCCACCTGTTCAGCCCACTTTGTCTCTGTTGCTCTCTTTTATGGTACTGGCCTTTACATGTATCTACGCCCTGATGCCAGAAACTCAGATGAAAAAGACAAGGTAATATCCGTGTTTTACACCATCATAATTCCGATGTTGAATCCGATGATCTACAGCTTCAGGAACAAGGATGTGAAAGCTGCTGTCGGGAGAATCCTCACTATCAAATAGACTTTCAATGAAGGTTAATATGGACTTGCACTAACAGTGAATCTTATTATTATGGTCTTTGCATAAGGTACAGTCATCTGGACAATGCCCTAAGATTCAAAGGTGCTAGTTTAGGGGGTTACTCTGAATAAAAAGGAACCCCCAAAAAATGGCTGCAGAAATGCAGATGTATCTAGGTGAAATGTCGACGAATACAGCGTCCTCAAAATGAGCACCATGTATGTCAAAACATAATACAAAGAAAAACTTTGCAACAAGAGGACTAATTAAGTTGTCGGCAGTCGGACCGCTGACCCCTATTGCGGTGGTCAAGAGACCACCCGACAAGCAGTTTACCACTGCGGCTTGTGCTGCGACCCAAGAAAAGGGCCACAGCACAAGCGAAGTGTTACAGAGCACTTCCTGCACATCCATGTACCGTGTGCCAGGCACAATATAGTGCCTGGCACACGGTGCATGGATGTGAGTGGGGGCACTACATGTGCCCCTAGGGCCACTTTGAAGTGGCCCACTGGGGCCCTGTTTGGTGCCCCAAAAGTCTGTTTCCGACAGCCTTTTTATGGCAGTCAGACGGCCATGAAAAGGCTGTCAGAAAATGACATTGTAATCCCAATGCCAGTGCCTGCCTCGGCACCACAGTCATTGGGGATTGCGATTCCGATCTCTGCCACGTCGGGATCAGTAGATGGTCCAACCGCCTGCATCATAATGCAACGGTTGGACTGAAGGACTGTCTGTCGGTGGGACCGCCACCCTACCAACTGCCTGTTGATGGCGGTCCCACCGACATCGTAATGAGCCCCAAAGTTACTGATGATTTAATCATGATAAAAATTGGGCATATTACAAACATTTTTAAAATTCTAATAATATATATTTTATTCTTTGAAATTCAACAAATTTGATATAAAAATGCAGCTTTTTGATATGTAATAGAAGTGTATATAGAATTTATTCTTCTTCTGCTTGGCTTGAGGCGGGAACATATCTGCTCTCCATTCAGTCAGCACTTTAGTTGTGGGTCCTCTGCCATTGCTACTGAGTCTCGGTTTGCCCTCACAATCAAAAAAAGGCATGGAGGACACATGAAAGAGCTTATGGGCAAGTAGGATTAGGAGTTCAGGCAGGGAGAACTAAGAATGAAGATGTAAGACTTTGGGTCAGCTAGTTTTAACAAGAGAAATAAAGGTTAAGGAACAGGACCCATTGAGCAACCTAGGTTTTTTCACCTGGCTAAAGTTGCGGCCCCTTAGACTCTAAGACCCCTCCATCCCCCTCCACAGAGAAGTTTAAGAAAAGTAGGAAGAATTTAGCTGCTGATTTGAATATTCTTTAGGGACTGCCTGCAAGCACTTTGTCAAATTCTTGCTGTCTTGACTTTTCAAATTATTATCTAGGTGGAGGTGCGGAGTTCAGGGAATGCAACACCATATGCATCTGAGAGCACTTCTAAACAGTCCAACAAGATGCCTAAGGAGACAGAAATGGCATGCAGACAAGTTTAAGCATTTAGACATTGCCTGGTGCTAAAGGATTTGTACCCATCTGATTCTGTTGGTTTACTGACAATCTGCTGCTCACACTGATACTAGGCATAGACCTACTGATCTTGATTCTGTGGACCATAACTCCCACCCCAGGTGCCCAGAGAGGAGAAGGGCATATACCCTTCCTCTGATGAGTAGGACAAGGTTTTTGGCTGTGTCTACCCATAGCCATGTTAGAGCTCCATTAGCTGTCTCAGCCTCCAATTTTGTACACCTTAATAGTGTATCTCTATTCAAACTCTGGCTCCATAGGTCTCCCATTTAGCATGGGCCCAAAGACTTTTCTCTTAACTTCTGAGGTAATTATTCCTGTTTTCATTTCATGAGAATTCATCTGCTCAATCTTTCTGGCACACTGGGTTTATGTCTCATTACGAACTTTAGGTTCCGTAACACATGGGTCACTTAGCAACTTTTTAAAATTGAAGGCACCCATCTCATAAGGGGCACCCTATTTGCCAATGATGAGGGGTGCGCATTGATCACAAGGACACCAATATTTTAAATCCCATCTACCATGCTAAATAGAATCCTCAAGTTCCAGTAAATCAGCAAGTACTGGCTGTGCCTCTGCCTTCCCTCTCCTCTATTCCTTTGTGCTTCACCATGCTCCTCCATTCGATGGTAGCCCATCTCTATTCTTGTGGTTTCTGTCTTGTGCTCTACCTCAATAAAATCTTCTTGATGATGATGGCTTAGTGCCTCCTTGAAGAACAACTTCAGTACACTGTCTTGCCATGTTGTTATGTTATGCAGACTTGTAAAGCGCACTATCACACAGAAGGGTATCCTTACACCGAGAAATTGTGAATCTAGTCAAACTTAAAGCCTAGTGAGACTACTTGCAAAGCCAGATCTTCAGCTTCTTGAAGAGAGTCAAGAGTGAGGAGGTGGCTCTTATGTGTAGCTGCAATCCATTTCACGCCTTAGGCACGATGCAGGAGACAGCTCGATCACTGGATCTGGTTCTCCATATGCATGAGATGTGTGCAAGTAGGTGTCCAGATGACTGGAGGTGTTCGGGAGGTTTATGAAAGTAGATGTGGTTGTTGAGGTATGCTGGTCCAGTGTTGTGTAATGCCTTGAAAGTGTGGGTGAAGAATATGAATTGTGCTTGTTTGTGTATGCGGAACCAGTGGAGCTTCTTCAGGTGTTGTGTGATATGAGTGCAGTGTGGGAGATTTAGAATGAGTCTGGACACCAAGTTCTGAATGCTCTATAGCCTTCTGGTGAGTTTCATCACCTCGGCTTCTTGTTGAACTTTGAGAAACTGGCCTGCGTTCCCAATTAGTCAGTGGAATTCTTCTTCTTTACTGTAGACAACAGATTTTGGACCTGCCTAAAATTATGATCTATGGTTTGTACTCCATCAGGGTGACAGTGTAAAATATTCAGTTGCTTTGATGACATGTCCTCTGCATTTAGAGATATCTGCTAGCCCTGTGGAAACCTCTAGTCATTGGTTCCGTCATCATGGTTTGAAGGGGCCGCAGAGTTGGGGTTGCTTGTTCCCTAGCCACACCTACAGGTAGGGGAAACCAACAAAGGATATCTGGGTGCAAGGTGTCCAAAGAAAAACAAAAGCTACAGCCTTATAGGTTGAAGACAGAAAGAGCAGTCATTGAAATAGTGCAAAATCGGAGAACGCTGAGTGGTAGTACTTGGAGGTCGCACCTTTCTAAAAGATGTCCAAAAGCAATGTTTCTCAATCTAAGATGGCTGCCAAGTTGGGCCCATGAGCCTGTGGTCGGAGAAACAGCTTAATCCTGGGTGCGGCAGCGTGTCCAGCGACAGTGTCCCTGCCTCTGGAGATAGAGTATGTGAGGCAGAGGAGAATGTTCCGATGGACCAGCAGGGATTCTTTTGTCTCTGTTGTGCAACCTCCCAGGAAGATAGGGTCCCCCTGGGGCAATCTGGAATCAGGAGAAGGAGACCCATGCAGGCTCTCTTTCCTAGGAATTGAACTAAATGCTGATGCACCAACCCATTAGCCCTGTGCAACCTGGGGAGGGCATAATTATTGATAATATCACAGAGCTTCATGTGCTCTGTTTTGCATTGCTTCTTGTTCAATGGCAAATCTTTAAAGAGTAATATTTCATCCCGTTGGGCCAATTTTGAAGATCTTTGGCTCGTTCTGTTCCTGGTAGCTCTTGCCAACATTGTTGGAGGGCTGGGTTTTCTGCCTCCTTGGATCAGCCTTCTCTACTGCCTGGGGTCACAGTGGAGTCTAGGGTTTCCACCAAATGTTCCTCAGGAGGCCTGATGGGGCCAGTGCCACTGGCCCTGGAGAGACTCGTCCAAGTTCTGGGGTCAGCTGTATTCAAAGTCCTTAGTCCATCTTGACAGGGCATCCTGCGGTGTCTCTTTCCAGTGAATCAATCTTCCGCTGCCCTCACTATCCAGCTCCAGGTTCTTCTTCCCTGTTGATCCCTTTTGTAGGGATTTTTAAGAGGTGGTGGAAATTCCTAGATACCAAGTGCCTCGGCCACTCCTAGAATCATCATAGCTCCACCCCATCCAAACCCTCCTTCACAGCATTCTATGACACTCCAAAATGGTGCCTTCAAGTTTTCTGTGAACAGAACACCACTGAGGACCTCAGCTACACCCTGAGTTGACATCATTGCCAAATCTCTTCCAACCAAAACTTCAAAGTTGACTCTCCTTCCATGTTGGCATCAGATGACTGGGCTTCCTCCTTTGTTCAGTGGGCCTTGGCTGACCCATTCAGGTGCAGTGTGACAGCTAATTATCAGATGAAGATTTCCCACATGCCCTTTTCCTCTGCCAAAAAAGAGGTGAATCAATGATTGCTCCTTTTGTGTGGGGTGGCCTTTGTTCTCATCCCTGGAGAGCAGAGTAACTAACTTGGCCCAGCAGTTGGGACAATGGCCTGAGATCGGAATTATAAACTGAGGCAGAGAAATATGGCAATTTTTGAAGTCTCATAGGATGAATATGTTGTGTGTTGATAACTGCATATTGAAACTCTGCATGCATGTTTTACCCCAGTTTGATACCTTGCTCAACCATAGGCCTAAGTGGAGCTAGAATGCACTTTAAGGCAGATTTCTATATGTATGGCCATTCCAACATTGACTTTCATGTGGATGTGGTGCAAATACACAATAACCTTGAGAGAGCAGCAGTGGCATTGTGAGTGCAATGTATAGTCCCTAGCACGGTTCACTGACAGAATATCGAGGTCAAAAATATTGTGATACAGAAATATTGTGTCACAAATATCGTTGTCCCATACTTATAATGGTAAGTAAAAAAATATTGGATTGAAAAAATACATACAATAATATAGTTATATATATATATATATGTGTGTGTGTGTATAGTTATATATATAATACATATATATATATATATATATGTATGTATATATATATATATAAGCGAGTGCCATGTGGGGATAAAAGGTGGAGGTCTATTCCAGGTTTTACCGAAGCGCCGCCCTATGAATAAGGTGCTTGGAGCACCGAAACGCGTCAGGGAGCGAGATTTATTGGATCCACGAAGCCGTTTTTCCTGAATAAATGGTTTTGTAAACTGAACCCTTGTGGAGTGCTACTTTAAAGCTCGGGGCTTTCTTTTGGAATTTACATACACGGCGCTTCCGGCCGTGGAAGTATGCACCACTATTTTAACTGGACTTTGTCTGTGTGGCCAGTTACAAAACTGCAGCCTACAACAGCACGAGGGTTACCAGATTGGAAAATGGATACGTGTTATCTGAGGCCCACCGGAGGGCTGTAATCAATTTGGCAATGACCTGGCCATACCTGAATGGATGAATTGGGACTTCTACTCCCGGCATACCACTTACTGGAAAGCGAGTGCCATTTGGGGATAAAAGGTGGAGGTCTATTCCAGGTTTTACCGAAGCGCCGCCCTATGATTAGGTGCTTGGAGCACCGAAACGCGTCAGGGAGCGAGATTTATTGGATCCACGAAGCCGTTTTTCCTGAATAAACGGTTTTGTAAACTGAACCCTTGTGGAGTGCTACTTTAAAGCTCGGGCTTTCTTTTGGAATTTACATACACGGCGCTTCCGGCCGTGGAAGTATGCACCGCTATTTTAACTGGACTTTGTCTGTGTGGCCGGTTACAAAACTGCAGCCTACAACAGCACGAGGGTTACCAGATTGGAAAATGGATACGTGTGATCTGAGGCCCACCGGAGGGCTGTAATCAATTTGGCAATGACCTGGCCATACCTGAATGGATGAATTGGGACTTCTACTCCCGGCATACCGCTTACTGGAAAGCGAGTGCCATGTGGGGATAAAAGGTGGAGGTCTATTCCAGGTTTTACCGAAGCGCCGCCCTATGATTAAGGTGCTTGGAGCACCGAAACGCGTCAGGGAGCGAGATTTATTGGATCCACGAAGCCGTTTTTCCTGAATAAACGGTTTTGTAAACTGAACCCTTGTGGAGTGCTACTTTAAAGCTCGGGGCTTTCTTTTGGAATATATATATATATATATATATATGTATATATTATCTACTGGCGGTCGCCAGTAGATAGTTGTAGTTACAACCTATTATCCATAGGAAATCCGCGACATTCTATTTGAAATAACTCTCTTGCCGGTTGACGTATCTTCGCAAAATTTTCAAACTTTATGGCCCGCTCCGGTCCGCTCCTACCCTGAAAGTCTCGGGGGATTCGTCAAGCGGGGGCCGAGAAAAAAGGGGGGTCCCAAAACGCGTTTTCCCCATGCAATTTTCCATAGGAAACTTTAGACACGGCTACAGCCCGAACTGCTGAACGGAATTACACCAAATTTGGCAAAGAGGTAGTTCTTGGTTCAGAAAGAACCCTTTTTGTTAAATGGTGTAAATCCGTTCAGTAGTTGCTGAGAAAATCAAAAGTAAAAAGATAGTGATATCTATGGCCGAGTAGGGTCCGCGTACCCTCAGCGCACCCTGCGCGCACCGTCCCGATCACGAGCTGCATGTTAATTGGCTGTCAGCTGGCTGTCAACATTCCGATTCAGGAAATGTTGGCAGCCATTTTATCCCTCGGTAGAACCGAGGGACAGAAACAAGTGCGCAAAGCGCACAAAGGGGGCAGGGTAGAAACACCCTGACCCCCTAGGTTTGCTCAGGGGTCCCACAAGGACCCCTGGGCAAAAAAAAAAAATTTTTTTAAAAAATCGGCAGGATGTGCTCAGGGTGCGCGAATCCTGCCGGAAAAAAAAATCGAAGCGCGGTCTCCCGCGCTTCGATTGTATTTTGCCCCCGGGTGGCCCAAGTCCCGGGGGCATGGTGGGGGATAATTTAATGTGTGGGGGGCCTCAAAGGGCCCCCCAAGCTCCGGGGACCGATACCTAACGGGGCTTTAATGATAAAATAGTGCAGGAGGGCTCTTCTGCCCTCCCGCAGCCCCGGGGACCGCCACCCCCCGGGGCTTCTTTTTTTTATTTCAATAAGGTGTGGGGGGGCTCCAGCCCCCACCACGCCCGAGGACCACCACCTCCCCGGGGCACTTATAAAATAAATGTGGGGGTCCATTACGGACCCCCAGAGCCCGGGGACCACCACCTCCCCGGGGCTGTGCAATTTAAGGGAGGGGGCCGCGCGGCCCCCTCCTGGAAGCCCTTGATGGCCCTGGGGACCGCCACCCCCCAGGGCCGGCTCCTGCAGTGTCCCGGGGTGCCTACCCCCGGGACACTGTAGTTTGCTATGGCAGGACGGGAGCCTCGCGGCTCCCGTCCTGCCATAGCAAACTGCTTTGGATATTGGAAGAGAGAGCAGGGAAACCTGCTCTCTCTTCCAATATCCAAAGCACATTGCTTTTCCACATGGGGAGCAGCATGTTAGCTGCTCCCCATGTGTAAAAGCAATGCCGGCTCCCGTAGGGACACGGGGAGCCGGCGGGACTGTGGGGGGTTTGGGGACCCCCCCACAGTACCCAACAAGAGGCCAGCCCCGGGGGATGGGGTCCCCGGGGCAAGTAGTGGCCCGGGAGGGGGGCCACGCGGCCCCCCTCCCCAAAAAATTAAAAAAAAAAAAAACGGAAAGGCCGGCCCCGGGGGATGGGGTCCCCGGGGCCTTAAATGGCCTGAGGAGGGGGGCCACGCAGCCCCCCTCCAAAGAAAAAAAAAAAATCGAGGCCATGCCCCGGGGGATGGGGTCCCCGGGGCCAATACAGGCCCAGGGAAGGGGGGCCACGCGGCCCCCTTCCCGTTTAAAAAAAAAAAATGTAATTAAAGAAAAGGGGTAAGGCCCTGGGGGATGGGGTCCCCAGGGCCCAAAAACAGGAAAAAGGAAGGGGGGCCACACAGCCCCCTTCAGGGGACAAAAAAAAAAAAAAAAAACGATCGGGCCCGCAGGCCCCGCCCCTTCCTTCACCACTCTGCAAACGCGCCCCTGGCGCATTTGCAGAGGGAGCAATTCCCCTTGAATACTGGGGGTCCCTGGGGGCCAACTAGCCCACCAGGAACCTCCAGTATGCGCCAGGGGGCTGCGTTGCAGAGAGGTGTACAGAGGCCACGCCCCTTTTTACACCTCTCTGCAACGCAGCTCTGTGGCGCTTTTTGGATATACCTGTTGGGCTAGTTGGCCCCCAGGGACCCTCAGGATTCAAGGGGAGTTAATCCCCCGACTTAAAACGCGCCACGGGGCGCGTTTGCACAGTGGTGAAGGGAGGGGCGGGGCTTCAGGTGACATCTGTGCAAACGCGCCCCGTGGCGCGTTTTAAGTTGGGGGATTAAATCCCCTTCAATCCTGAGGGTCCCTGGGGGCCAACTAGCCCAACAGGTACATCCAGAAAGCGCCACAGAGCTGCGTTGCAGAGAGGTGTAAAAGGGGTGTGGCCTCTCTACAGTCTCTGCAACGCAGCCCCTGGCGCCTATTGGAGGTTCCTGGTGGGCTAGTTGGCCCCTAGGGACCCTCAGGATTCAAGGGACTTAATCCCCAACTTAAAACGCGCCACGGGGCGCGTTTGCACAGATGTCACCTCAGGCCCCGCCCCCTCCCTTCACCATTGTGCAAATATTCTTCTAAAATCATCCGAAATACGAATTCCGATTTACTCACCTGTTATAAGGAGAGACCTCAGTGCTGTATCTTTCAGTCCAGTACTGGTCCTGAAAAGTAATTTTAACCGTACTTACCAGTAACTTGAATTTCCTTCCATAGGATATCATTTACTGCTTTTTGCTGAAAAAGTTTCTAAGTGTTGATTTTTGAAACCTACAAATATTCCTCTAAAATCAGCCGAAATACGAATTCCGATTTACTCGCCTGTTATAAGGAGAGACCTCAGTGCTGTATCTTTCAGCCCAGTACTGGTCCTGAAAAGTAATTTTAACCGTACTTAACAGTAACTTGAATTTCCTTCCATAGGCTAACATTGACTGGTTTCACTTGGAAATTCTTCTAAGTGTGGAGTTTTGGAACTTTAAAATATTCCTCTAAAATCAGCCGAAATACGAATTCCGATTTACTCACCTGTTATCAGGAGAGACCTCAGTGCTGCATCTTTCAGCCCAGTACTAATCCTGAAAAGTAATTTTAACCGTACTTACCAGTAACTTGAATTTCCTTCCATAGGATATCATTGCCTGCTTTTTGCTGAAAAAGTTTCTAAGTGTTGATTTTTGAAACATACAAATATTCCTCTAAAATCAGCCGAAATCCGAATTCTGATTTACTCACCTGTTATCAGGAGAGACCTCAGTGCTGCATCTTTCAGCCCAGTACTGGTCCTGAAAAGTAATTTTAACCGTACTTACCAGTAACTTGAATTTCCTTCCATAGGCTAACATTGACTGGTTTCACTTGAAAATTCTTCTAAGTGTGGAGTTTTGGAACTTTAAATTATTCTTCTAAAATCAGCCGAAATACGAATTCCGATTTACTCACCTGTTATCAGGAGAGAACCCAGTGCTGCATCTTTTAGCCCAGCACTGACCCTGAAAAGTAATTTTAACCGTACTTACCAGTAACTTATCTTTTCTTCCATAGGAATCCATTGTCTGGTTTTCAGCAGAAAAGTTTCAAAGTGTCGATTTTCACAAACTACAAATATTCCTTAAAAATCGCCTGTATGACTTAAACGCATTTTTTCAACTGTTTACAGGAGATGCACCAGTGCTGGATCCAGGATCCAACACTGAGTAAGAAAAAGTAACGATAACAGTTTTTACCTGCTAAGTGAATTTCCTTCCATAGGATAACATTGGTGATTCTATGAGGAAAAGTTTCTAAGTGTCAACTTTTAAAATACAATAATATTCCTTAAAAATCACGACTGTAACCAAAACGCTTTTACTCAACTGTTTACAGGAGATGTCCCAGGACTGATTCTAGGATCCAGTCCTGTGGTTAGAAAAGTAATCCATAAAGTAACTAATTGCATTTAACTAGAAATTCACATTGAGCTGAATGTTGCATTGTGTTTGAAATTGTGTTGCCCATTGCAACAACTGTAACTACTGTACTTAAAACTCTATTGCCTATGTGCTAAGTATTTAAACTAAAGTAATTCATTCTGAGAAAGTATTTTTTTGTAATGTATAATGTAATTACAATGTAATTTCAAAAATAAAATATGTAAAAGAAATTGTTTCTAAAAATGTAGTAAATCAGTATGAAAAAAAATTATATAAAAATTAATACATTTAAAAAATGTCATTTAAAAAACCTTTGAAATTCACTGAAAAAACCGTAGGTTTCAGGCACGTTATAGTTACAAATTAGCATTTAAAAAACCTTTGAAATTCACTGAAAAACCATAGCTTTCAGACACGTTATAGTTAGAAATTAGCATTTAAAAAACCTTTGAAATTCACTGAAAAAACCATAGGTTTTAGGGACAGTTATAGTTACAAATTAGCATTTAAAAAACCTTTGAAATTCACTGAAAAAACCATAGGTTTCAGATATGTTATAGTTACAAATTAGCATTTAAAAAAACCTTTGAAATTCACTGAAAAAACCATAGGTTTTAGGGACAGTTATAGTTAGTTGGACATTTCACTCGTACAAAACCCGTGAAATTCCCCCGTTATAGTTAGTTCAGCTAACTATAACTCGCGCCCCCGCAATGCACTGCTGATGACGTCACATATTACATCACTCATGACATGGTCAGTGACATCACTGATGACATCACTGATGACATCTCAAATGACATCACTGATGACATCATCCACGTGATAATCTGATGCAGCTCCTCACACCCTAATATAACCTTTGATACACCCAATCTAAATTACAGACTGCCATTCGCAAAACTATAGACACTCCAACACCAATAACTACATACCCACTCACTGATTCTTAGGTCTACACACACACATCCACTCACTCACCCGTACAGTCACTCATACTTATGGTCACTCAGTACAGGACTATCATATGCACTCTTACTCCTATATAGACACTCAAACACCGCCACTCATCCATAGAGGTACTCACACACCTAGTCAGTCATGCAAATAATTAAACACACTGCCATTTACTCACCTAAACAGTTATACACACACCAGCTCACTTAATCATACAAATACTAGCACATTGTTACGCTCTTATACAATCACTGATACAAGCACACACTCATCCATACAGCCACTATCACAATCACTCACTCTCGCTTATAGCTATTTATATACTCCAACACACATATATACTGGCTTTCACATATGTAGTTACTCACACATGTACCACTGGGACATACATTCACTCACTAACACACTCTTACACACACTTACCCACCCATACAGTCTATTACAGATGCACTCTTGAAACCATCCACCCAGTGAATCACCCACTCACACATCTATGCACAGAGTCGCACACACCCCACCCACACAAACACTCAGGCACCCATACAGATACTCAGACAACCAATCAATAACTCATATAGACACTCATGTAGCTATTCACAAACCCATGCAGCCACTTACACAGCAACAGACAGACGGATACAGACATTCACCCAGTTTAGTCACTAACCCATGCATTCAGTAAGATACGTTAAATCACTCACTTATAGAGTCAGTCACGCACCTACTAAATCATCCATACAGACACTTACACACCCACTCATTCTTCAATACGTCTTTTCCTATATATATTAAAAATATTTAAACTTTACAGAAACACACAGTCACTGGATGATGTCATCAGTGATGTCATTTGAGATGTCATCAGTGATGTCATCAGTGATGCCACTGACCATGTCATGAGTGATGTAATATGTGATGTCATCAGCAGTGCATTGCGGGGCGCGAGTTATAGTTAGCTGAACTAACTATAACGGGGGAATTTCACGGGTTTTGTACGAGTGAAATGTCCAACTAACTATAACTGTCCCTAAAACCTATGGTTTTTTCAGTGAATTTCAAAGGTTTTTTAAATGCTAATTTGTAACTATAACATATCTGAAACCTATGGTTTTTTCAGTGAATTTCAAAGGTTTTTTAAATGCTAATTTGTAACTATAACTGTCCCTAAAACCTATGGTTTTTTCAGTGAATTTCAAAGGTTTTTTAAATGCTAATTTCTAACTATAACGTGTCTGAAAGCTATGGTTTTTTCAGGGAATTTCAAAGGTTTTTTAAATGCTAATTTGTAACTATAACGTGCCTGAAACCTACGGTTTTTTCAGTGAATATATATATATGTATATATATATATATGTATGTGTAAGTGTATATATATTTAAAACCAGTTGATAATAAATATTCTAACACATAACATTAATATAATGTAAATTAAATATGTTTGAGTAATACTTAAATACATATATATTTTGTATACATATATATATATATATATATATATATTTTACATACAAATATAACAATAATTTATAAATATAACAAATGAACTACAGAAAATGTAAAATATTTCTAATATAATTAATTATGCATAAAACAGTAAACAACATATAAAATATGTTTTACTAAAAATATTTAAAAATAACATAACTTTATAGATACAAAAATATCAAATTATACACATAACAACATAATAGTAATAAATATGTAAACAATATTAAAAAACTGGTAAACTCCAAGATAAATATACTATTCCCACTACAGTATGTGCAATTGTAGGGAAAGCGTTGGACACCAAAGGAATAACATTTACTATTCCCACTCTACTGTGCACAACAGTAGAGAAAGCGTTGGACACCAAAAGGATAACATTTACTATTCCCACTTCACTGTCCACAACAGTAGGAAAAGCATTGGACTCAGAAGGGGTTATATTTACTAGTCTCTCTCTAGTGTGTGCAACAGTAGGGGAAGCATCAAAATCAGGAGCGGCGGAATTTACTATTCCCACACCAGTCGGTGCAACAGTAGAAAAAGTGTTGGACTTGAAGGGGTAAAAAATACTATTCCCATTCCACAGTGTGCAACAGTAGGACAAGCGTTGGACTCAGGAGGGGTTACATTTACTATTCCAATTCCAGTAAGTACAATAGTAGGGAAAGTGTTGGACTCAAAAGGGGTAAAATATACTATTCCCACTCCAGTATGTGCAACAGTAGGGAAAGCATTCGCCTCAGGACGGGTTAAGTTTACTATTCCCACTTCAGCAGGTGCCACAGTGGGAAAAGCGCTGGACTCAGGAAAGATTAAATTAACATTTCCTCACCAGTCAGTGCAACAGTAGGGAAAGCATTGGATGCAGTAGGGAAAGCGTAGGACCAACAAGGGGTTAAATTCACTATTCCCACTCCAGTCTGTGCAACAGTATAGAAAGTGTTAGACTCAGTAGGGGTTCCATTTACTATTCCCACTCCAGTAAGTGCAACAGTAGGGTGTGCTACTCCCACTCCAATGTGTACAACAGTTGAGAAATCATTGGAGAGTACAAAGAGAGCAATTCACTTCAAAACAATATAACATATCATATAACATATCTTGACAACGCTATTAAATACCCAAAAATATAAACATTACATCTCTTAATTGTGACACTTTTTAAAACAAAAAACATAAATATTACAAATTTCAATAATGATTATCAATTAGCACAAATATAATTAATATAATTAAAATACGACACTATGGGGGTCATTACGATGGAGGGCGGATCGCCACCGCCTGCATGGCGGTGGCGATCCGCCCTCCATTTTCCTCCGCCCACCACCCATTTACCCCCCACCACATTAGCATGGCTGGGGGTCAGCGGCGGAAGGAAATACCGCCCGCCGTGTTTCCGCCTGTCGAATTGCCGACCGTGCGGAGAATGGGCTTAATATGGTGGCGGTGTCTGTGAGACACCGCCATCCATATTAGGATGTAGGCGGAGAGGTGCCTTTTCATGGCGGCATTACCGCCATGAAAAGGCAGGCGGTATTCACATTTGGGGGCCCGTTTCGGGCCCCTAGGATGTTGGGGGTGGGCGGTGCACATGGGGGTACCTATGGTACCCCCTGCATTTGCATGCACAAGGTGGCAGGCACCGCGCGGTGCCTGTCACGTTGTGCATGCAAAAGCACAACATGCATTTTGTACCTTGCGGCGGGTGCTGCTAGCAGCACCGCCCTGCGCAATGTGAACTATGCGGGATGCGCCCGCCAGTGTGGCGGGCGCATCGTAATGTGCCGGGCGGGACCGCCGCGACGTCAGCGGGCGGTCCCTGGCTCCGTTGCGGTGGCGGGCGGACAAAGTCCACTCGCCATCGTAATGGGCCCCTATATTCCCACAATCATAACAATTAAAATGTAACAAAAATAAATAAAAAACGACAGCACAATTAACATATGATTTTTAAAAAAATAACTGAATATATTTTTTTATTCATAAATACTTAAATAACTTCTTCCCCATTCCTCTACAAAATAAACAACACACACCTAAAATATAATTAACAAATATGATAAATTCACAATTAACATAATGATCAATTAAATAATTAATAATAAATTAATATTTTTTTTTAATTAACTTCCCACCCTGTAACCCTGAAAACACAACAACCCACACCTAACATATCATTTAAAAAATACATTAATTACAAAATATACATAATTATCAATTTAATAATGAATTATAATTTAAATACATTTTAATTAATTATAAATAATCTACTTCCCACTTTGTACTCCTACAAGCTCAACAACCAGCACCGAATTTGAAAAATATCTTAATTTCACAATTTACATAATTAATTATCAATGAAATAATTAATAATAATTTACATTAATTATTAAATAATTTTAAGTCCATAAACCAATATACACCCCATGACCCACACCTAAAACATAACTTAACAAATTAATTAATTACATAATTTACATGATGAATCAGTTAATCAATTAATATTACAAAGTACATTATTAATTAAATTAAATTAATTTACTTCCCACCATGTACCCTGACAAACCCCATAACCCGCACCTAAAAGCTAAAGTGAAAAATAAATTAATTACGCAATTAACATATTAAGTATCAATTAAATAGTTACAAATATAATTAATTATAATAAAATTACTTCACACTTATACCCCTACATGCCACACAACCTGCACCTAAAAGTTAACTGAAAAATTAAATCAATTACACAATTTACATAATTCATTATGAGTTACATAACTAACAATGATTAGAAATTAATTATTAATTAATTACAATTAAATTACTTCCCACAACCCACTATGACACTTAGGGGTCGATTCCGATTCGGGCCGGAAATTTCTCCGACCGAGCCGGACCCGGAGAGATTTCCGACCGAATCGGACCCGTGCAGTCCGACCGAACGAGTACGATGCGTCCGTATGTTATCGGACTCGAGTCGGTCGGACTCCCATTGATGTCAATGGGAGCCGGTCGTACAACGCGTACGCGGGCTCCCATTGACTCAATGGGTGCGAGTCGGACAAGGGCGCCCCCTACAGCGGGTACGCGGCGAAGCGATTCACGCCGTACACGCACAGGTAGGGGGACCCATGGGTCCCCCTGTGTGCGACTCGCGCGGCTACGCATGCAGGGGGTCTGACACGGACCCTCGAAGTACTGCTCCGACTGCTCTTACGAGCCGGAGTGCGCGGCTCGGTCGGACTGCTCGCGGCGCGCATCGTACTTACCCGGCCGGGAAACGTCTCCATTGCGCGGTGCGAGTCGAGTCCGAGCGAGTCGGTCGGAGCGGTTTGAGCCGGGAGCGAGTCGGTCGGAGCGGTCGGGACGCCCGGACGAGTCGGTCGGCGATTTCGCATTGTACTCGCTCGGCCGGACCCGCGTACGGTTCGGTCGGGAAACAGGGCTCCGAATCGGATCCGGTAAAGCCGAATCCGATTCGGAGCCCTACCGGCCGAGATCGGAATCGGCCCCTAAGAAGCACAAAAAACTAAAAATGTACAATAAAACATTAATAATAATTATACAAACAATTTCAAACGTATACAATTAAAACATATACTAAAATACATTAAAAAAATAAAAATAATATTATTAACAACAATATTTTTTGTAAACGATATTAACAAAATAGATATTTTTAATATCGATATTAGCAACATAGATATTTTGGTAAAGGATATTACCAACATAGATATTTTTTACATCGATATAACTTACGAAAAACAAAATAACAATATTTTTGTATCATCAAATCAAAAACGTGATATTTTTGCATCTCAATATTTTTCTTTTAGATATTATGTCCGAACTCCCCGTAGCACATGACAGAAATGCCCAATTACATACAATCCCGCTTTAACAGTATTTACTTTGTGGAGGTCTGTGGGAAAGGGGATGTACTGGGCAACTAATCTGAGAATAGTCCTCATGACCTGACTCAAGATATTTGTAAACCTGGGTTGAGAAATACCAGGCATTCGGTCCATTAGATTCTAGTACAAGCTAGTACACATACATGTAGCATAGCTGACAGTTCAATGGGTGTAGGCAGGGTATCAATATCCCAATATTTATTTTCATGTTTTCATCAGTGGAAGACAAGAGTCTCAGAATCTGGGATGTGTCATATTGAGAGCACTACTGCTAGTAATAATGCCACAAACACAATAAAAGGTTCAGGTAGGGTCTCAATAAACACTCCCTTGCTCAAACCTAGGTAGCTGGAAATGAGCAGACAGGCTAAACTTACGAGACAGGTGTGTAAAGCATTTAAAAACAGCAATAAATTAAATAAGTAGGACACAACACACAATAAAAATCCAATGTCAGTTTATAAAAATGGGAAAGAGTTTTCTCTTAGAATGACACTAAAAGAACAAAAATTCAAAGTAGAGAACCGGAGATATGAATTTTTGAAGAAAAAACACTTTCTAGTGCTTAAAAGCCAATAGCACCAAATTGGGACATCTGGTCCCACTTGACCAGGACAAAGTCAAAGTTTGAGGCCAACCGCAATGAGACCCTGGTCGGATACACAAAGCGGGAGGCCTCATTCAAAATTTTACCTTCTCACTTAGAAACTTTTCTGAAGGATTTTCTCTGGAAATCGAGTGAGGCTCCTCTTCTTGCCGGGTTTCAAGTCGACGAAGATGGCTTGGCACTGCATGAGTTCTCGGTGAAGTCCTGGAAGTCTTGAGCTCTGAAGGTTTCAGCAGGAAAATCTGAAATCCAGTCGCTGTTCGACGACATGGGCTTGACTCTCGTCGATGGGTCGCTCACCTTATGGAGCTTTTTCCAAAGGTTTCACCAAACTTCTCCAAACTTCTGGAACTTCTTGCTGAAGCTCCTCTTGAGGTTTCAAAGTGTCCGAAACACCAACCCAAGGGTCTAAAAGCTCTGAGATGGTCCTTGGGATGTTGGGACTACAATTCCCACAATTCTCCTGGCCAAATCCTTAAAAGTCCACTAAACTAATTCCAGATGGTGATGATGCAGGTGGGCTCTGTTAACCTGTAGCTTGCAAGGAGTCCACTGCTTAATCCTTATAAAGCCAGGCAAAGTCCTCAGGGCTGTAGTTCTAGATATTGCAGCAGGCGAAGTCCTTCAGAGTGCAATCCTTTGGGTACAGATCAGGGTTCCAGCAGAGCAGTCCTTCTTCTGCATGCAGTTTCAGGCAGGGATCTGACTTGACATGCAGTTCTTCTATTGTTATTCAGTGTTCAGGTTGTCAATCAGGGGGGCACCCCTGACCAATGGGATGCAGGGTGCCACCCAGGTGTATGACTACTTCCTCAAACGTGTGCCATATTCTTGCCCATGAAAGCACTATTCTTCCAAAATCCAAAATGGAGAAACTTCCTCCTGGAGGGTTAGATCTGGCTAAGCTAACCCACTGGTGTGGCTAAGATTCACAAACTCTCTCGTTCCAGCCCCTTCTCTAATTTAACTACAGGGTCTCTTGTGTGGCTGTGGGTGCAGGATGTGGGGGTGGGCCTGTGCTGTCCTAAAGTGTCATTCTACTTTTGAAGACCATCCTTTGTCTCTCTGGCAGGCCACTTCACACCTCATTAAGACAGCTTTTCTCAGCCTGGCAGAGGCTGGCCAGTCAGGAGAGGGCAGCTGGAAGGCTGGATTTTGGTTTACAGGAAAGAAAGTTCTATAACTTATTTTCTGTAATAGTTATTATAAATCTAACAGTGGCAAGTTATTGGATTTATCATAACTATCATTTTGAGTCCTTGAATGATATTTCTAGTTCGCTCCTATCAATATGTATACTTAAATAGAATATTCCCATGTTGGCTCATTAAGCTAGTTTTCTACAATGGGGAAAAACTAAATAGGCAGTGTTTCCCTCACCATGGCTTATAAAACATATTTTATAATGTTCCTGCTTATAGGTATAATGTACCCTACCCCTGGGGCACCTAGGGCAGCCCTTAGAGTTTGAGACTTTTGGAAGTACCTTTAAATCCAAAGTCAAATTTGCATATACATTTATTGTAAAAGCAGCCTAAAAATGACAGCAGGCAACACAGTAGTGCACACTTACATGCATCAAGTCTATTGGTCCTCTAAACCTACAGGCACTAATATATACTAGGGACTCACAGCTCAGCTGTCAGTACCAATAGTAATTAAACCTAATTATCATATACCTTATATACACAGCACTGGCCCTGGGTCAAGTAAGCAAAGCCCAGGGCATAGTCCGAGTTAGTTACCACCAGCATCAAGCAAAAAATGGGGGTGAGCAGGGCAAAAAGGATGATTTTCTCACTGAGACAATAGGCTGCCACCTTCATCTCCAATACAAAGAACAGGCAAACTGCAAATAAGGATCTAAATGAGGCCGAAGTGCTGAGGGAAAGAGCATGCCACTATGCATTTATGCCCGAGACTCCAACAAAGCCTTGCACTGGAGATGTTGTGCACAGTATTCATATGGTGCTTCATATGTCTCATCTTACAGTAGCAACAGGGTCCTCAGGCACTTAGTACCCCTGCTAATGCCCTTGCATGATTTAGCCTCACAGGTTCAAAAGGTTAGCAGCAGGAACAGAGAGCAAACAGTCCTCTATTAGAATTGTTTATTGTCTGTGGTTTTTATCCTTCATGCTTCACCTAACCTCTAGCAGCAAATAGGAGGCTTTTGATGGGCTTGAGGTGGGTGAGGGAGTTAGGCCTTTAATTCTATCTAAGTCAAAGAGTGTGTGATATCACACGTTAATCAAAAAGCATGAGGTTATTCGTTTTCCAAACAGAGATCTATCGAACTAGTGATCTGCTTAAGGGCAATTTAGATCAAGATTCTCATGGAACCTGCACACAAGGAATTAAAACATCGACATTGTGAAACTACTCCCCACCTACCCACACTAAAGTGTATTCATAATGTTGGAATAGTGCCAATCTGACACAGCCCCAGATGTATTTGAGACAGAAGCAAAAATGTAATTTAAACAATCAATCTGTTTTTTATGAGTAGGTTCCCAAGACAGAACATTACAAGTGGTTGTAGGTTCTCTTGGGATCATTAAAACAGGATTATATATGCCAGCTCTGCGCACCAAACTCAAGTCTGCAATGGAGGTAAAATCTCAGATTCAGATAAAGAGCTGCCGCCTCATTTTCTCAGCATGCATCTTTTACGGGAATCACTGGATTTGGTAGGTCAGTGGCCAGTATTTACATTTGTTTACTTTTACATTCACGTCACTGTGACCTATACTCTCAATTGAAATCTTTATAAATATGTTCAAAATATTGGCAACATCTGCAGAATAGTCTCAATTCCCATAAGGGACAATCTTCAGCCATTGAACAAGGAAAAGGAACAGTTATGCAGAGCAAAGATTTGTGGTAGGGGTGTGCTAGGAGAATTTGGAGGCTAAAAAAGTGTGAGATTTGCCAGACTACCTTGTAAATAAGGGGCATTGACTTAAAAATGATTTGTTTGCTTATGGGTAGTCAGCATAGGGTGTTCAAAATACGTGTGGTATGGTCCCGTCTTGTGCAAACAGAAACCAATCGAGCTGCTCTATTTTTTAGAAGGTGAAGGAATTGGAGTAACTTAATCGGTGTAAAAATCGATTGAATTGACATAATCTGGGCTAGATTCAAGCATGTGATGGGAATATGAATGTCTGTATCACGGTAAAGGAGCAGCTTCTTCAGGAATTTAGAGCCTGATTTAGATCTTGGCGAGAGGGTTACTCTGTCACAACGGTGACAGATATCTCATCTGCCGAAATATAAATTCCAAAATATATCCTTTGGGATTTATATTTCGGCGCACAGAATATCCGTCACAGTTGTGACAGAGTAACCCATCTGTTGAGATCTAAATCAGGCCCCTAGTTGTAAAAAGCAGCTACTAACATATTTGGAACCTTATTGGTCCAGAGAAAGGTAGAGATCGAGATAAAGGGTACTGGGTGGAGACCTATCACCTTGTCACCAGGGATATGGTGCCACTGGGCAGAATCGGTAGGGGAAGTAAGACTTCTGTTTTCAGGGGCTTTATTAAAAAAAACTATGGGACATCCACCAACACGTAATAGCAAGACAGTTATTCAGCTTTTGATGGTTGATACTGGAACAGTGGACTTTTTTGCTGGCAGGAGATGGTAAAAGGGAATTGTGTGTCATCAACGTACATAGAACTGGGAACCCTAAAGATTGAGAATTGTTACTTGATGTAACTATATAAGTTCAATAGCAGGAGAAGCAGTGAAGAACTCTGGGGGACCCCAAAATTCACTGCCTTGCTTTTGACTTAAAAGAGGGAAGCCACAGGAATGCTGGTTGTTGGAGAGGAAGGAGCAGGTTCATTTCAATTCCTTAATTGAGATGGCTGTTTCTTGTAAGTTCTTGAAGAAGATGGTGTGCTCAATGGTTTTGAACGCTACAAAAAAGTATGAGGGATCCAATTTCACTGTTGCCTACCAGTCACACAGGTCATCTAGGATTAAGATAACCACCAGCTCAGTGCCGAAAGCCAGACTGGGAAGGATGAAGCAGCTCATTCATTTCTAAGAATTTTTGAGTTAGCTGATGGCAAGTCTTTCCATTATTTTCCCTAAGTAGGGTAGGAGTGGAATTGACCAAATATTAGGTTTTCAACTTGAATTGAGGGAAGACTTTTTAGCAGGGGTTTCACAATTGTCTACTTCTACTCATCAGGGACTAGTCCTTGAGAGGGGGAGTAACTAAAAGTGTCAGCAGATGTTCTTTTCAGGAAAGGGGGGAGGTGTTGGATCTGGGCTAAAAGACATGGGTTGCATGGGGAGCCAGATGGATGGCTATATTTCAGTTAGCTGAGCTTCCATCTTAAAGATTGAGAATTTGATGTTAGATTTACCTGAAGGAATAACTATGGTACAGCCATTAGGAAATGAGATATTTTTGTTCAAGATGAAAATCTTTTCCTCAAAGTACACTGAGAGCTTTGCACAAAGCTGTATGATGGATAGCAGAAATGGAGGCTCAAAGAGGCTAATTCAGAGACAATTCTAACATTTTCCCCAGAGAATTTTGCAGCACAGACAATGCAAGGGAAATAAAAGTTCTTTTTATGCTCCTGAATTTTGGATTTGTTCAAGGACATGTGTTGGAGATAAGGCACTTTAATTTCATCTGCATAATTCACAGTCAGGAACAGGTAGGGATCGATTAATTTAGAGACCTAACATTTAGGGGTCGATTCCGATCCCGGTCGGAGGCGCACCTAATACCATTCGGCTGGGAAAAAAGCCAGGCGAATGCCTGTTTCCCGTCCGATTCGCACATACGTCTGAACGAGCAAGTACGATGCGCACAAGTGCCCAAATCCCGACCCAGTCGTACTCACCCAATAGAGGTCCAGTTCTCCGACGGATGCGGATCCGGAAACGCAGAATCGAGTCGCACAGAAGCCAAAATGCACGCCCGTCCGGCCGGACAAGTACGATGCGCTTTCCGTACGCGCCGAACCCGTCGCTACGCACGGCACGTCAAAGCATCCGGGAGAGGCGCACATAAGCTCCGATTCGCGCCACAAGACGATCCACGGCTACGAGACGAACACGCCAGCGACGAGGACGAGGTGAAGCAAAGAGAAAGACGAACGAGACGAACCAACCATGAATTCCATTGTGCCGATCCTACCAATATTCTACATCTATTACCGGAACAGGCACGGACGCGTACGGCGCAGAAGGTAAGTCAGACACCAACCACAAAAACAAACTACACGTACCCGACATATCACACACACACAGAGGGATGCAGAAATTACTTACACCAGCAACAGCAGCACCATAGGGGCGGGATGGCCATCACCAATGCCACATATACACATAGGGGCCTGGATGCCAACAACTAACACCACCCCTACCCAGGGGGTGCTAGATGCCTGTCACTACTACCACCTCTACCCATGGGGGGCAGGATGCCTGTCACTACTACCACCTCTACCCATGGGGGCTGGATGCCTGTCACTACTACCACCTCTACCCATGGGGGCTGGATGCCTACCACTACTACCACCCCTACTCAGAGTGTGCCAGATGCCTACCACTACTACCACCTCTACCCATGGAGGGCTGGATGCCTACCACTACTACCACCTCTACCCATGGGGGCTGGATGCCTACCACTACCACCACCTCTACCCATGGGGGGCTGGATGCCTACCACTACTACCACCTCTACCCATGGGGGGCTGGATGCCTACCACCACTACCACCCCTACTCAGGGGGGACCAGCTGCCCACCACCACTACCACCCCTACTCAGGGGGTGCCAGATGCCTACCACTAGTACCACCTCTACCCATGGGGGGCTGGATGCCTACCACTACTACCACCTCTACCCATGGGGGCTGGATGCCTACCACTACTACCACCTCTACCCATGGGGGCTGGATGCCTACCACTACTACCACCTCTACCCATGGGGGCTGGATGCCTACCACCACTACCACCTCTACCCATGGGGGCTGGATGCCTACCACTACTACCACCTCTACCCATGGGGGGCTGGATGCCTACCACTACTACCACCTCTACCCATGGGGGCTGGATGCCCGTCACTACTACCACCTCTACCCATGGGGGCTGGATGCCTACCACTACTACCACCTCTACCCATGGGGGGCTGGATGCCTACCACCACTACCACCCCTACTCAGGGGTGCCAGATGCCTACCACTACTACCACCTCTACCCATGGGTGCCAGATGCCTACCACTACTACCACCTCTACCCATGGGGGCTGGATGCCTACCACTACTACCACCTCTACCCATGGGGGGCTGGATGCCTACCACTACTACCACCTCTACCCATGGGGGGCTGGATGCCTGTCACTACTACCACCTCTACCCATGGGGGCTGGATGCCTGTCACTACTACCACCTCTACCCATGGGGGCTGGATGCCCACCACCACTACCACCCCTACTCAGGGGTGCCAGATGCCTACCACTACAACCACCTCTACCCATGGGGGCAGGATGCCTGTCACTACTACCACCTCTACCCATGGGTGCCACATGCCTACCACTACTACCACCTCTACCCATGGGGGGCTGGATGCCTACCACTACTACCACCTCTACCCATGGGGGGCTGGATGCCCACCACCACTACCACCCCTACTCAGGGGGTGCCAGATGCCTACCACTACAACCACCTCTACCCATGGGGGGCAGGATGCCTGTCACTACTACCACCTCTACCCATGGGTGCCAGATGCCTACCACTACTACCACCTCTACCCATGGGGGGCTGGATGCCTACCACTACTACCACCTCTACCCATGGGGGGCTGGATGCCTACCACCACTACCACCCCTACTCAGGGGGTGCCAGATACCTACCACTACTACAACCTCTACCCATGGGGGGCTCGATGCCTACCACTACCACCACCTCTACCCATGGGGGGCTGGATGCCTACCACTACTACCACCTCTACCCATGGGGGCTGGATGCCTACCACCACTACCACCCCTACTCAGGGGTGCCAGATGCCCACCACCACTACCACCCCTACTCAGGGGTGCCAGATGCCTACCACTAGTACCACCTCTACCCATGGGGGCTGGATGCCTACCACTACTACCACCTCTACCCATGGGGGCTGGATGCCTGTCACTACTACCACCTCTACCCATGGGGGCTGGATGCCTACCACTACTACCACCTCTACCCATGGGGGCTGGATGCCTACCACTACTACCACCTCTACCCATGAGGGGCTGGATGCCTACCACTACTACCACCTCTACCCATGGGGGCTGGATGCCTACCACCACTACCACCCCTACTCAGGGGGTGCCAGATGCCTACCACTACTACCACCTCTACCCATGGGTGCCAGATGCCTACCACTACTACCACCTCTACCCATGGGGGCTGGATGCCTACCACTACTACCACCTCTACCCATGGGGGGCTGGATGCCTTCCACTACTACCACCTCTACCCATGGGGGCTGGATGCCTACCACTACTACCACCTCTACCCATGGGGGCTGGATGCCTGTCACTACAACCACCTCTACCCATGGGGGCTGGATGCCTGTCACTACTACCACCTCTACCCAATGGGGGGCTGGATGCCCACCACCACTACCACCCCTACTCAGGGGGGGCTGGATGCCTACCACTACTATCACCTCTACCCATGGGGGCAGGATGCCTGTCACTACTACCACCTCTACCCATGGGTGCCAGATGCCTACCACTACTACCACCTCTACCCATGGGGGCTGGATGCCTACCACTACTACCACCTCTACCCAAGGGGGCTGGATGTCTACCACCACTACCACCCCTACTCAGCGGGTGCCAGATACCTACCACTACTACCACCTCTACCCATGGGGGGCAGGATGCCTGTCACTACTACCACCTCTACCCATGGGGGCTGGATGCCTACCACCACTACCACCCCTACTCAGGGGTGCCAGATGCCTACCACTACTACCACCTCTCCACCTCTACCCATTGGGGGCTCGATGCCTACCACTACCACCACCTCTACCCATGGGGGCTGGATGCCTACCACTACTACCACCTCTACCCATTGGGGGCTGGATGCATACCACCACTACCACCCCTACTCATGGGGTGCCAGATGCCCACCACCACTACCACCCCTACTCAGGGGGTGCCAGATGCCTACCACTAGTACCACCTCTACCCATGGGGGCTGGATGCCTACCACTACTACCACCTCTACCCATGGGGGGCTGGATGCCTGTCACTACTACCACCTCTACCCATGGGGGCTGGATGCCTACCACTACTACCACCTCTACCCATGGGGGCTGGATGCCTACCACCACTACCACCCCTACTCAGGGGTGCCAGATGCCTACCACTACTACCACCTCTACCCATGGGTGCCAGATGCCTACCACTACTACCACCTCTACCCATGGGGGCTGGATGCCTACCACTACTACCACCTCTACCCATGGGGGGCTGGATGCCTACCACTACTACCACCTCTACCCATGGGGGGCTGGATGCCTGTCACTACTACCACCTCTACCCATGGGGGCTGGATGCCTGTCACTACTACCACCTCTACCCATGGGGGCTGGATGCCCACCACCCCCTACTCAGGGGGTGCCAGATGCCTACCACTACAACCACCTCTACCCATGGGGGGCAGGATGCCTGTCACTACTACCACCTCTACCCATGGGTGCCACATGCCTACCACTACTACCACCTCTACCCATGGGGGCTGGATGCCTACCACTACTACCACCTCTACCCATGGGGGGCTGGATGCCCACCACCACTACCACCCCCACTCAGGGGGTGCCAGATGCCTACCACTACAACCACCTCTACCCATGGGGGCAGGATGCCTGTCACTACTACCACCTCTACCCATGGGTGCCAGATGCCTACCACTACTACCACCTCTACCCATGGGGGCTGGATGCCTACCACTACTACCACCTCTACCCATGGGGGGCTGGATGCCTACCACCACTACCACCCCTACTCAGGGGTGCCAGATACCTACCACTACTACAACCTCTACCCATGGGGGGCTCGATGCCTACCACTACCACCACCTCTACCCATGGGGGGCTGGATGCCTACCACTACTACCACCTCTACCCATGGGGGGCTGGATGCCTACCACCACTACCACCCCTACTCAGGGGGTGCCAGATGCCCACCACCACTACCACCCCTACTCAGGGGTGCCAGATGCCTACCACTAGTACCACCTCTACCCATGGGGGCTGGATGCCTACCACTACTACCACCTCTACCCATGGGGGGCTGGATGCCTACCACTACTACCACCTCTACTCATGGGGGCTGGATGCCTACCACTACTACCACCTCTACCCATGGGGGGCTGGATGCCTACCACCACTACCACCTCTACCCATGGGGGCTGGATGCCTACCACTACTACCACCTCTACCCATGGGGGGCTGGATGCCTACCACTACTACCACCTCTACCCATGGGGGCTGGATGCCTGTCACTACTACCACCTCTACCCATGGGGGCTGGATGCCTACCACTACTACCACCTCTACCCATGGGGGGCTGGATGCCTACCACCACTACCACCCCTACTCAGGGGGTGCCAGATGCCTACCACTACTACCACCTCTACCCATGGGTGCCAGATGCCTACCACTACTACCACCTCTACCCATGGGGGGCTGGATGCCTACCACTACTACCACCTCTACCCATGGGGGCTGGATGCCTACCACTACTACCACCTCTACCCATGGGGGCTGGATGCCTGTCACTACTACCACCTCTACCCATGGGGGGCTGGATGCCTGTCACTACTACCACCTCTACCCATGGGGGCTGGATGCCCACCACCACTACCACCCCTACTCAGGGGTGCCAGATGCCTACCACTACAACCACCTCTACCCATGGGGGCAGGATGCCTGTCACCACTACCACCTCTACCCATGGGTGCCAGATGCCTACCACTACTACCACCTCTACCCATGGGGGCTGGATGCCTACCACTACTACCACCTCTACCCATGGGGGCTGGATGCCCACCACCACTACCACCCCTACTCAGGGGTGCCAGATGCCTACCACTACAACCACCTCTACCCATGGGGGCAGGATGCCTGTCACTACTACCACCTCTACCCATGGGTGCCAGATGCCTACCACTACTACCACCTCTACCCATGGGGGCTGGATGCCTACCACTACTACCACCTCTACCCATGGGGGCTGGATGCCTACCACCACTACCACCCCTACTCAGGGGTGCCAGATACCTACCACTACTACAACCTCTACCCATGGGGGGCTCGATGCCTACCACTACCACCACCTCTACCCATGGGGGGCTGGATGCCTACCACTACTACCACCTCTACCCATGGGGGCTGGATGCCTCACCACCACTACCACCCCTACTCAGGGGTGCCAGATGCCCACCACCACTACCACCCCTACTCAGGGGGTGCCAGATGCCTACCACTAGTACCACCTCTACCCATGGGGGGCTGGATGACTACCACTACTACCACCTCTACCCATGGGGGGCTGGATGCCTGTCACTACTACCACCTCTACCCATGGGGGCCTGGATGCCTACCACTACTACCACCTCTACCCATGGGGGCTGGATGCCTACCACTACTACCACCTCTACCCATGGGGGCTGGATGCCTACCACTACTACCACCTCTACCCATGGGGGGCTGGATGCCTACCACCACTACCACCCCTACTCAGGGGGTGCCAGATGCCTACCACTACTACCACCTCTACCCATGGGTGCCAGATGCCTACCACTACTACCACCTCTACCCATGGGGGCTGGATGCCTACCACTACTACCACCTCTACCCATGGGGGCTGGATGCCTACCACTACTACCACCTCTACCCATGGGGGCTGGATGCCTACCACTACTACCACCTCTACCCATGGGGGGCTGGATGCCTGTCACTACAACCACCTCTACCCATGGGGGGCTGGATGCCTGTCACTACTACCACCTCTACCCATGGGGGGCTGGATGCCCACCACCACTACCACCCCTACTCAGGGGGGGCTGGATGCCTACCACTACTATCACCTCTACCCATGGGGGCAGGATGCCTGTCACTACTACCACCTCTACCCATGGGTGCCAGATGCCTACCACTACTACCACCTCTACCCATGGGGGGCTGGATGCCTACCACTACTACCACCTCTACCCAAGGGGGGCTGGATGTCTACCACCACTACCACCCCTACTCAGCGGGTGCCAGATACCTACCACTACTACCACCTCTACCCATGGGGGGCAGGATGCCTGTCACTACTACCACCTCTACCCATGGGGGGCTGGATGCCTACCACCACTACCACCCCTACTCAGGGGGTGCCAGATGCCTACCACTACTACCACCTCTCCACCTCTACCCATTGGGGGCTCGATGCCTACCACTACCACCACCTCTACCCATGGGGGGCTGGATGCCTACCACTACTACCACCTCTACCCATTGGGGGCTGGATGCATACCACCACTACCACCCCTACTCATGGGGTGCCAGATGCCCACCACCACTACCACCCCTACTCAGGGGGTGCCAGATGCCTACCACTAGTACCACCTCTACCCATGGGGGGCTGGATGCCTACCACTACTACCACCTCTACCCATGGGGGCTGGATGCCTGTCACTACTACCACCTCTACCCATGGGGGCTGGATGCCTACCACTACTACCACCTCTACCCATGGGGGGCTGGATGCCTACCACTACTACCACCTCTACCCATGGGGGGCTGGATGCCTACCACTACTACCACCTCTATCCATGGGGGGCTGGATGCCTACCACCACTACCACCCCTACTCAGGGGGTGCCAGATGCCTACCACTACTACCACCTCTACCCATGGGTGCCATATGCCTACCACCTCTACCCATGGGGGGCTGGATGCCTACCACTACTACCACCTCTACCCATGGGGGGCTAGATGCCTACCACTACTACCACATCTACCCATGGGGGGCTGGATGCCTACCACTACTACCACCTCTACCCATGGGGGGCTGGATGCCTGTCACTACAACCACCTCTACCCATGGGGGGCTGGATGCCTGTCACTACTACCACCTCTACCCATGGGGGGCTGGATGCCCACCACCACTACCACCCCTACTCAGGGGGTGCCAGATGCCTACCACTACTACCACCTCTACCCATGGGGGGCAGGATGCCTGTCACTACTACCACATCTACCCATGGGGGGCTGGATGCCTGTCACTACTACCACCTCTACCCATTGGGGGCTGGATGCCCACCACCACTACCACCCCTACTCAGGGGGTGCCAGATGCCTACCACTGCTACCACCTCTACCCATGGGGGGCAGGATGCCTACCACTACTACCACCTCTACCCATGGGGGGCTGGATGCCTACCACTACTACCACCTCTACCCATGGGGGGCTGGATGCCTACCACTACTACCACCTCTACCCATGGGGGGCTGGATGCCTAACACCAGTACCACCCCTACTCAGGGGGTGCCAGATGCCTACCACTACTACCACCTCTACCCATGGGGGGCTGGATGCCTACCACTACTACCACCTCTACCCATGGGGGCTGGATGCCTACCACTACTACCACCTCTACACATGGGGGGCTGGATGCCTACCACTACTACCACCTCTACCCATGGGGGGGCTGGATGCCTACCACTACTACCACCTCTACCCATGGGGGGCAGGATGCCTACCACCAACAACACCTCCACTCACAGGATGGCTAATGCATGACACAATAAGCACACACCAACATAAGGAATGCAACAAAAAGACATCCCCCCAACACCATGACAAGCGTGTGTAGACTGTGTCAAATGCCTACAACACTGAACATGACTTTGAACATACAATGTGACCCCCTATCACATGTGTCACATATAAATGTGTGTGGCCCCCACAATGCAAGCAGACCATGACCACTGTGGCAATGGGGTCCAACCCCCATCATCACAGTGACCAAAAGGTAAGTGTGGGGTCCATAGCTGAAGCACATTTTGAACATTGTGACAATGAGGTCCAACCCCCATCATAACAGTGACCAAAAGGTAAGTGTGGGGTCCATAGCTGAAGCACATTTTGCACATTGTGGCAATGGGGTCTAAACCCCCATCATCACAGAGACCAAAAGGTAAGTGTGGGGTCCATAGCTGAAGCACATTTTGAACATTGTGGCAATGGGGTCTAAACCCCCATCATCACAGTGACCAAAAGGTAAGTGTGGGGTCCATAGCTGAAGCACATTTTGCACATTGTGGCAATGGGGTCTAAACCCCCATCATCACAGTGACCAAAAGGTAAGTGTGGGGTCCATAGCTGAAGCACATTTTGAACATTGTGGCAATGGGGTCCAACCCCCATCATCACAGTGACCAAAATGTAAGTGTTGACATTGAAAAAGCTGCAACTGCCAAACTGCATGGATGATTCCTGGTCACATAGCAACATAGATTGTGTGAGGCAAACAGTGCAGTGCAAATAAGACATACCTTTGGCCATGTGCAGACAAACATCACCCATGGGGGCTGACACTGTCAACATCCATCAATGACACAATGACAGAAGTGACCATCATAATGCAGACCCACATATTTGCACCAATGGGCACACAAATGTAGATACCCTGTGGAGACTGTAGATGTGAGGTGAACAAATAACATACCATGGCAGCAATGGGACACACAAACAATGATCATTGTGCTGACTGATGACCTAGGAGTCCCAGGGACAGCAGGTGAAACCCACCAAACAACATACAGCCAATAGCACACTAAAGATATGCCAATGCAGTGGTGCAGATGCACAAACAGGCAGACCCACACTGCACATCAAACACAACAGGTGAGGGGGGTGCCAGTGTCCCCAGGCAACCACACAACACATGATGAGGCCTGAATACCAATTACACAGATGCACATACAGTGCCACACAAAAGTAACTCATGGATCCAAATCCCCTATGTGGGCAATCAGGCATTGTTAGATGAGAGGGAGCACAAATTACACATGTCACACAAGCTTGTAGGAACAGCAACTAACACAGCAAGAGACAGACCCACCACAGCACTACCCCCAGGGACCCCATATTGTGCTGACACTAGCCTGCATGATAATCCCACTGTGATGACAATGTTAGATGTCGTTCACACTGTGAACCCCAGCCATGTGTCCTGAGCAACTAACTACCATCACACCTACACAAGCTCCAATCAATCAGCATGGCCTGCCAGCCAAGGCCAATATGGAGGTAGGGGTCTGGCCGTGCAACAACTCACTTTTGCACACACTCAACACCACACACCCTGATCTCCACCAATGTGCAGCAGTGAAGCTCACATGGACTGGTGACATTGCACATGCACCCATGACAATACCAGGGGTGGTGGTGGGAACCAAGGTGCAGAAACCCATCACACATGGCCAGTCAACAAAACTTGTCAATGTCTGACACACAGCACAGTATGCTGTACATGGGCATGATGTGAAATCCACCACAATCAATGGGATCCTGGCCATAGTCACACACCAATGAAGAAGCCAAGGTGACACACGAAGAACACACGTACACAACTACCAACATTGCAGCTCTGACCCTGAGAAGTGGCAGCAGTCACACACACAACGTGTCACAATCACTGTAAGCTAACACAAACTGTAAATCACATTACTCGTGTAAACAACAAGTGCCAAGGGGAATCCTGAATGTGTCCCATCTGCGTTTGCCCACATCCCCAGCACTGACAACAAAGACAACCTGGGATGACAACCTCATGAACATTAGTTTGCCATGCACCCACATCACAGAGAAACCAGGTCCAAGATGCTGGATGAACACAGAACAACTCAGCAAGAATCACAAACAGGAACATCCCTAGGGACACAGCCTGTGTAGGAAAAGGGAAGGGAACACGCACAGACATGCTTACACAACACAGGCCTACGCAATGTCACCAGATTACACACTGCCATGAGGGCACACCACTCCTGTGGAAGGTCCGCTGTGCCAAACCTTGTCTGTGCACGACCCAAACATGTCAGCAGAACACTCCGTCAGTGAGTCAACAACCACAACACACAGAAGGCTCTGCTCACATCAGCCTGGGTACGGGGGTGTCACATCAGTCATCTGCACACACACCAAACACGTTTCAAGCAAGTTGCACTGTATACACAGATGAGTCCTTCGACATTGATGTGCAAAACTGCATGTCCTGTGGAGCTGGGCACACAGTCAGGGAAACTGGAACATTGAACAGTGGTAAGCCCACCAGATGTGCATCAGTGTAAGACAAAGATGTTCATTTACAAATGCAAAAAGGACATCCCTGTGTCAAATGCTGAACATTACACCCTCAGACTGTAGCAAAGGATGCCATAGATCCAGAATACAACAGGACACATATCCCATGGACCACATGGAGTCCATCACTGCAACACTTCATCGTCCTGATGTGAACACTATTACAACTGCAAATGCAGGATGCTACTCATCCACATCATGTACATCAAAAGAAAACCCAAAAGTAAACAAAAAGAGGCTTTATTCAGCAAATGTCAGGGTAAAAACGGAAGTCCAAAAGAAACTAAGGCCAATGGCCAGTCCAAAATCACAGTACCAACGGGGTGAGAATTGACAACTGGTCGCACATTGCTTGCCTGCACTGGTACGGTTGGGGGACATCACCCTTGGAGGGGCATACAAGGGGCAGGCCAGGCACCGCAGGGACAGGATCAGGGGATGGCAGAGTGAGGCAGTGAAGGGGTGGTGGGTGCAGGAGTGTCACCGGCAACTACAGTGGAGGTGTCTGACTCAGGGGGGACCGGCACCACCGTGGTACACAAGTCAGTTGGTGTGGGTGCCGCAACCACTGCAGTGGGCTGGACTGATGTGGTGGACTGGGTACCCACTGCAGTGCCCGAGTCAGACGTGGTGGTTGTGGACTCCACTGCAGTGCATGACTCCAAGGGAGTGGAAGGGTGGGCAGATGAGGTGGGCAGGACAGAGGGGGGGAACCCGGTCCCCACAACAGTGCCACTAACAGGCAGAGCGTCTGGGTTGGGGGTGGAAGAGCAAGTGGCAGGGGGGGAGGGCCTAAGCAGTCTGGGGATGCGGTATCAGTGTGTGGGGAACCTGGGGCAGGGTGTGGCGGGGGAACCTGTGCAGTGGTGGCCTGGGGGATGGAGGAGAGAGACTGGGCGCTGGAGCTGCGTGGTGGTGGTGGTGGGGTCTTGCTCTTCCTGCTCCGGGGGGACTTCCGAATGGGCTCCTGTGTCTGCCTGCACCTGGGAGAGGGTGTCCGGGGGCGAGGGGCACTCCTCTCTGTGTGGGTGGACTTCCTCTTCCCCTGGTGTGCTGGGTCAGCAGGAATGGTGGGGAAGAGGCCGAGGTCACACAGGAAGACCTGCTGTGTAGGTGGGGTAGCAGGCGAGGCAAGGGAAGGGGTCTTGGAGGGAGAGGATTTGGAGGACTGCGGAGTGAATGTGGATGCCTGTGTGTGTGTGTGTTCCCCATCCCCTGTGTCTGTGGTATCAGTCCCCTGAGGATGCTTGTGTGCACGTCTTGCCTTACTCTTGGGTGTGTCTGTGCTGCTCGTGTCTGTGTGTTTGGATGACTGTGCAGGTGTGCATGTGCTTTGGACAGGTAGGAGGGCAGGAAGTGTGGATGGGGCAGAGGTGGGAGGGGTGAGGGACTGTTGGAGGAGGGACACTGCTGCCGTCAGGGAGGAGTGCATGGACCTATTGCTCCTCTGTAGGGCAGACATACCCGTCGAGATGCCCTCCATGAACGACACCAGCTGTGTCAACAGAGTGGTGTGTGCATGGAGGACACTCAGCATTGCTGTCTGCCCTACATGGAGCTGCCGAAGGAGGTACACAGACTCCTCACTCAGGGCAGCAGGGGACACAGGGGCAGGGGGTGCGGTGCCTGGCACGAAGGAGACACGCTCCCGAGCACAGGAGCCTCCACGGACCTCAGGAATTGGAGCCGATGGGAGGGCGGTGGTGGTGGTGGCGGGGCCAGACAGACTAGCTGGCCTTTGGTGGCTGCCGAGACCCGCCTCAACAAGGGAGTCATCCTCCGAGCTGCTGTGGTCCCCAGCTGAGGTGGATGGTGCTGAGGACTCCTCGGTGTGGCTCCCCTCGCCCTCCGTGCCACTGGGTCCCTCTGACCACTCGTCCGATGCTGACCCAGTCTGGCTCCGCTGCTCCTCCTGGTCCGTGGAGCTGTCCCCTCCTGTGGCCGTGGATGTATCTGCAAACAATTAGGGAAACAGACAAACATCAGTCACCTGCACTGACCGCACACACCACAGTAAGTACAGCACATTACAGAGCAAGCCCTGGCATCCTTAGTTGGACATTGCCTAAAGTCCTCACACAGATTCGGGGAAGCCAATTGTCAGTCTGATGGTCAACCATGGGACTCACACCCCTCCTGCCCTTGCACCCATCTGTCTGGTGCCTGTCTGATGGTAAGACCCCAGTGTGGACACATGCACCACCTACACAGTTGTTGGACATTGCAGGGAACACGGTGAAGCATGTGAACATGCACACATCACATCTCTTGCCACTGAGTCAGTGCAGGTGTCCGGATAAAGGGATGGCCAGATTCTAATTAGAAATGCACATGATGCATACCAGCACCAGACACCATGATGCACCCATGTCCGGATAGTCAATGCCACAATGGGGTGCATGTTGCACATGTCACTCCCCTGCAGGATCAGTTCCAGGAAGTTGAATGCCATGACACAGGAATGCGTGCAAAGTCATACATTACTGTTTCAAGTCACATGGCCATGGCAGCCAGACAACAACAGTCTGCACTGTGTCACAATCCGAGGGCATGGGGAATGCAAGTTATGTGACTGACAAGTGCACATGTCCATCCCCCAAAAACCACATCATCTGTACTACTATTTGTCCACGTCATACCAACTGGACATATGGGGGACATGAAACCCAACTCTCTGAACATGAGCACCTCACAGTGTGCTGTGAATGAAAATACAGCTGCCTGAAAGTCACAGTCGCAAACACCTGTGTGCACAGTCAAGTGATCAGACACCTATAAGTCACAGAAGTATCGTCTATCATGGTCACATCTCAGATGGCATGCTGAGCCACAAACGATGAACATACCAGTAGTCCTGACAACGAAGACACAGCACAATGAGACAGAGGCAGACACCTGAGGGTACATTTCACTGCTCACAACATGCCAGATGATACACGGGAGTGGGAGTACAGAGTGTATTGTATGCACTGGAGTAGGCATGACTGTCCAGCTCCACCTGTAAGAGGGATGAGTCCTGGACAGTAGGCATGTGGCTAAGCATGTGTGACACACTGGATACACATACTCCTGAGGCCCAAATATTGTTCCCACCAGCAGCATGGGTGTGTGCCACATTCCCCAGGGACATGTGGTGAGTCAGAGCAGCAAGCGGACCACATATCAAAGTTACACGCAGATCACATGTCAGAACTTAGGCATTGTGTAAGCAATTGACCCACCCATGAATCGCACAACATAGTCACGGGAACAAATGCTGTCCCCCACCTTGAGCAAAGCAAAATGCAATGACACAGTCCCCAAATGATACAATTTCCTGACTATAAGGGCCACACATATGCGTATCAGAGGAGAAGTGGGCATGTAACAAATGAGGGACATGGGTCCTGGACCACATGACTGATGTACTGTGGAAGTTTAACCAGGCCAGAGGAGGGCACATAGCATGGCAGACAAAGTGCACAGTGCAGTCATGGACTCACCCCCTCCTTGCTGCTGTCTGTCCTTCAGCTGCCCATCCAGGTCAGGGAAGACCACCGCCAGGATCCGGAGCATGTGGGGGTCAGGGTCCGGTGTCCGCCCTCCTTCGAGGAGGCGACAGCTTCAGCTGGACCCTTGCGATCCTCCGGGTCCAGCCACGAAGGTCCTGCCACCTCTTTTGGCAGTTGCGGATCCTGCGCCTGTAGACCCCCACGGATCTTACTTTCCGGGCGATGATCAGCCAGATGTCCTGCTTCTGGTGGGCATCAACCTGTGAGGATGACAAAGTGAAAAGGCCATTACTACACATGCAACATATCCGTGCATCACACAGTTGGATATACATGTCTCAATGACAGGGGCATATGATGTACACAGGCAGTGCAACAATGGCTATGAACAGTTTGCCAGCAGTCACTACATGGTATCATTGCATGGGAAGTAAACCTAGTTGGAATGCACTGTTACTGCACTGTACCAGTTCAGTGCATGTAACTACACACTTTGGGGTGTGACAACTACTCAGTGGGCATGCTAGCCAGTGGTGTGCACAGTGAAAGTCCTGCTAGTCAGACAACATGCACAATTAGTGATGCAGTGGACAGCACACTCACCTGCTCCCCTGGTTTCCCATACAGCTTGCTGTACTGTGGAAGGAGGCTGTCCAGCAGGGCCTGGTTCTCCTCAAGGCTGAAGGCTGGGGCTCTCTCCACAGTACGTGCAATTACAGGAGCCAGAGGATGCATAAACAGCAGCAGTGTTGGTGGCAGATGTCGTCCTGGAGCATGTAGTGCAGGCAAGTGAGCTCTCAGGGGAACAGCCAGCATTATATGTGTGCTGCAGAGGCAGATACTGTCCCATGTGTCCAAAGTGATAGGTCCAAGTCGTTTGCATCTTCTAAATCTGACCAATCCATGGTATAGCAGCACTAATACATGCCCACAGCATCCTTCAAATCTTCAACATCATGACACCCATGATTTTGCAACATTGTTGTGGCTGGCCAACTGAATTCACTGCATCAGACTCGTTGGAGCGTCGAAACCGCGTCCGTTGCCATGCCAGGCCCCAGCCAATGTGTGCGCACCGATCGGTCCATTGCTGTACAACGCGTACCCGGGATACAACGCGTACCCGCTCACATTGAATGCAATGGGCCGGCCGGGCACACCGATCGGTCCATTGCAGTTCAACGCGTACCCGGGATACAACGCGTACACGCTCACATTGAATGCAATGGGCCGGCCGGGCACACCGATCGGTCCATTGCAGTTCAACGCATACCCGGTATACAACACATACCCGCTCACATTGAATGCAATGGGCCGGCCGGGCACACCGATCGGTCCATTGCAGTTCAACGCGTACCCGCGATACAACGCGTACCCGCTCACATTGAATGCAATGGGCCGGCCGGGCACACCGATCGGTCCATTGCAGTTCAACGCGTACCCGCGATACAACGCGTACCCGCTCACATTGAATGCAATGGGCCGGCCGGGCACACCGATCGGTCCATTGCAGTTCAACGCATACCCGGGATACAACGCGTACCCGCTCACATTGAATGCAATGGGCCGGCCGGGCACACCGATTGGTCCATTGCTCTACAACGCGTACCCGGGATACAACGCGTACCCGCTCACATTGAATGCAATGGGCCGGCCGGGCACACCGATCGGTCCATTGCTCTACAACGCGTACCCGCGATACAACGCGTACCCGCTCACATTGAATGCAATGGGCCGGCCGGGCACACCGATCGGGCCATTGCAGTTCAACGCGTACCCGGGATACAATGAAATTGTATTAGAAATTGTTAGAAATTGTTAGAAATGGGGGTCTCTAGTTGGCAATGGCTGGCCACTGTCCAAGTAGGGACCCTTCTTCCTAAGTCAGAGTAAGAGGGCTACCCTCCTTGATACCCCTGCTCAACCCTGTGGTAACGTAGCACGAGCAGGTAGGCTTATCTCAGAGGCAGGGTGTGAAGCATTTATGACCATACACAGTAACACAGTGAGGAACACAGAGGGACACCACACAAGTAGTTATAAAAAATAAGTATCTTTATATAAAGGCAGATTTATCACAAGACCAATAACTGTAAAAGCCACAATACTGTCAAAAATAGGATAGCTGTTGAAGGGCTGTCAAAGATAGTTCAAAGGTTGCAAGAATAAGGTTCAAATTCAAGGCAGGGGTCTCTGCGCCCTTTCTCGTTCAGAGGTTGCAAAAATAAGGTTCAAATTCAAGGCAGTGGTCTCTGCGACCCTTTCTCTCATAAGACTGTCAAAAATAGGATGGCTGTTGAAGGACTGTCAAAAAATAGTTCAAAGGTTGCAAAAATACAGTTCAAATTCAAAGCAGTGGTCTCTGCGACCCTTTCTCTCACAAAGTACCTGGGTTTAGTAGCAAAACCAACAAAATGTCGCAAAGAAGTGATAGCGATGATTCTCGGCACGCGAGGCCGGCGATGCGTTGAAATCCTTGCCGCAAGGGAGGATGATGCGCCGATCTGCGTGATGCGTGCGGAGACGATGCGACAAACTTCTGCCCGCTGGACCGCCGATGCGATGACTTTCTTGCCGCGTGGGAGAAGTCGATGCGGCGATCCTGTTGCGCTGTGCGATCATGTTGCGATGCGAAGACAAGACGCTCCGCGAGGGAGCGACGAAATTCGGTGCGATGCGATCAAAGTGGCGGACACACGGCGTCCGCAATGCGATGTCTCGAAGCGATGATTTCTTTAAGGGTTGCGAGTGCGCGGCGACAGCAGCGCGATGATCTTTCCAGCGCGTCTCGGCTGCCGCGGCTCGCAAAGGGGCGTCAGCGATGGTTTCGTGTTGCGGGCCCTCGGCGGCAGTAGCGCGATGATTTTCCCAACGCTCTCGACTGCAGCGGCCCGCAAAGATGCGTTAGCGTCGATTTCCCACACTCTCTTCTCTGATGCAAACTAGAGGCCCTGGAACTCACAGGAGCCTCATCAGCAGATAGCAGTCCTCGCAGGGAGGAAGCAGGAGATTGGTGGTGGAGTCTGATGTGCCTGAGACTCCAGCAGGAGGCTAGCTCTTTTCCTAGCCCTTGGGTAATTGCTTGTAACAAAAATAAAAGTTCTCTCAAGAGTTCCTTTTCCTCTTCTTCAAGGTCCAGTGGTCACTGCTGCAGGCCAGTGCAAGAAACAACACACAAGCACAGGGACAGTCACTTCCTGCAGATTCCTCCAGTGGCACGGACAGAGTTTCCTCTCCAGATCCAAAAGCAATACAAATTGTAGGGGTTTGAGCACAGATATTTATACCCCAAAAGTCTTTGTTCTCAGAAGCTACAAGTCACTGAACCTAGCCAGAACCAGTTCTGCTCAGGCCTGGAGCACTTTGTTTACCAGGCTGCATCCTTCCTTTCAGAAAGGGGGTCTGCTAGCAGACACACAGTAGGAGGTGGAGCCAGCATTCACCTTGCCGGGCACAGCCCTATTCAGGTCAAGGAGCCACCCCTCCCCACACTCTAAATGCAGATCTCTCTATTCAACGCAGGTCTGACTCAGCCTGCCCTGCCCCTCTAAAACCAGACAGCCAATACACATAACAGCAGAGCACACTGGAAGGCCTAGGCAAGAAAATACCTACTTTCTAAAAGTGGTATTTTCAAACACAGAATATAAAAATAAACTTCACTAAAAGATGTATTTTAATATTCTGAGCTCAGGCATACTAAATTCGTTTTACTACCATGTTCCTGGGGCCAGTTAGGACTATAGAATGTAATAGTCAAACTGCCCATTCTAGCCTATGAGGAACAGGTAGCCTTACAGTAGTGAAAAACGAAATGGGGTGTAATTCACTACCAGGACATGCTACACACACCAAGGCATGTCCTACCTTACACATACAATGCACCCTACCCTAGGGGCGACTTACAGGATGCCAAGGGAAGGTTCAGGGGCTGGGAAGTGGGTGCACTTCACAGCCAAGATGGCAGTTCTGGACTGCACACAGACACTGCAGTGGCAGGTCTGAGACACACTTTACAAGCTGCTTCTGTGGGTGGCGCAAACCAGCGCTGCATGCCCACCAGCAGCATTTGGTTTACCAGCCCTGGGCACACACAGACCACACTACTAGGGACTAACAGGTAAACCAAATAAGCCAATCAGGGATATACCAATTCACATAGACATATTTACCAAGGGAGAGCATATGCACTTTAGCACTGAACAGCAGTGGTAAAGTGCCCAGAGTCATAAAACCAACAGAAACAGGTCAGCAAAAATACAGGAGGCAGGCCAAAAGTTTAGGGGTGACCCTGCAAAAAGGGCCATTTCCAACACAACCCCCTTCCAGCCAAAACGCAGGGTAGACCAATCACTACTTTGATGGGCTTCCCTGCTTCGGGCGATAGAACACGGAACTGGCCCGCAACTGCAGGGGCATATGCCAGCTCTACTCCAATCTGAACCCTGGTGGATCCCTCTGTCCACACTCCCAGGGCCCACTAAGATAATCAATGGGGAACTCTGCCCCTCACCTGTGGACACCACCTGTGCAGCACCTAACCTTAACTGGCCCCCAGGTGTGACCCAACAGATAAACAATAAGCCACAGTAGCCACTGACAGTAGTCAGGGATGAGACCCAGGCCTTATACCTCTCAGGGCTTACTAAGACAACCAATGGGGAACTCTTCCCCTTACCTGTGGACACCACCTGTGCAGCACCAAACCTTAACTGGCCCCCAGGTGTGTCCCAACAGATAAACAACAAGCCCCAGTAGCCACTGACAGTAGTCAGTGATGAAATCCAAGCCCTATACCTCGCAGGGCTTTCAAACTTTGTGGAATCAGAGAGTGAGGGGCAGTAACCCCAGGTGTCTGGCACCTTTTGTCCACTCTCCCTCCTGTCAGGTCAGGTGATGCACCCTGACACTGACCCACCAGCCCTGGGCCTGTTCCCAGCGGCGGGCCAGAGACTGGGGTGGGCTCCCCCACACCCGGTCCCTCTCTTTGGGGCTCGGTACCCTCCCACTTGGAGCGGTACCCCCCTCCAGAATTGTCAGGGCACCTGAGGCAGGTGTCCTGCATAATTCACCCACCAGTTCAGGGGTTCTATCCTGCAACTGGTATCCCAGCATAGGGTCTGTACCCTTAGACTGGGCGGAGGTCAGGGGTGAGGCTGCCCTCTCCCGCCCCCTTTACTGGGGCCTGGCACCCTCCCACCTGGAGAGGTGCCTCCATAACACAAACCGGGAGGGGCACTGTTAGCAGGTGCCCTTTCTCCAGATCAGGGGGACACCCTGAACCTGGCCCCCAACCTAGGGTCTGTACCCTTAGGCTGGGCCTGTGCCTGGCAACTCAGGACTTCTGGGGGAGTACACCAATTCCCCCCAAGGAAAATACACTCTTCCACTAGTTCAGGACCTTGTCCCTGCAACTGATCCATCAACCTGGAAAAACCCTCAGGTGGTACTGGGGTCAGAGGCGAGGACTCCCTCCCTCTGCACCCCCTTCCAGCATACTGCACCCTCCCACCTGGAGTGGTGCTTTTAGGAAAAAAAATGGTCGGGACACTGCTTACAGTTGTCCCTTCCTCCAGGTCAGACAACACCTGGACCTGACTTACCATCCCAGGGACCAACCCCTGTGGTTGAACAACTGCCTGGCCACCCAGGACTTCCTGGGGAGCACACAGTCTCCCTTCAAGGGAAACACACCCCTCCACCAGTTCAGGGCCTGGACCCTGCAACTGACCTACCAACCTGAAAAAACCCTCAGGTTGCACCGGGGTCAGAGGCGAGGACTCCCTCCCTCTGCACCCCCTTCCAGCATACTGCACCCTCCCACCTGGAGTGGTGCTCTTGGAAAAAATGGTCGGGACACTGCTTACAGTTGTCCCTCCCTCCAGGTCAGACAACTTCTGGACCTGACTTACCAACCCAGGGACCAACCCCTGCGGCTGAACAACTGCCTGGCCAACCAGGACTTCCTGAGGGTGACACATACCTAGCGTGTCGCGTGACAGTCTGCCTGGCACAGAGCTCACGACCTCCTGTCCCTCTAACAGTGCGTGAAGATGCCCCAGGACAGAAGTGGCGTCACCATGGCCAATCCTATGAGGCTCAGCCCTTCTGGCTGGCCCCTGACCCACTGGTTCTTCCACTGGGGACTCTTTCCCCCTTTCATCCCTCAGACTGGACTTCTGTACCCTCCCCTAGGAGTGGCACGGCCAGGCACAAGAACTGATGGAGACCTGACTACAGGCACTCCCAGCTCACCTAACACGGGGTACCCCCACAATGGACGGTCCATCCAGACAGACTAGGCTCCCCACCTGGTGTTCCCTCATGGAACCATCTAGTCCTGGGGACTGAGGTTGGGGCACTTCGGGACCTATCCCAGTCTCACTCCTGCTCCCACGAGACAGGATGTGAGGCCTTACAACCTCCTCACAACAAGGGGACCCAGCTGTAACACTCCTAACCTTTCCCAGCACTCTGGGTTGGAAAACTTCTGAACCACTTCTCTTAGGGTCATTCCCTAATGCCTCTACAGGGCCTCTGGTACTCACCCAGAGGTCTGCCTCCTGCGCAAGTTCCCTAGGATCAGAGAACTCGCACTCTAACACATGTTGGTTTAGCTCTGGAAAATAGGAACTCACAATATGCTCTCCCACAATTGGATTACACAGTTCCACGCAGGTGCTAACCTTTACCTCACAATCCAGTGTCTCACACACGTACCCCACACCACTCTCTTGAAATGGGCGAGACATTAACTGACTGTCTCTATCACTCAACCCACACTCTTCTGGGCGGTCCTCACACTCATACACCAGGACTTCAACCACGGGGGAACACCTCTCCCTGCACCTCTCATCCAGAGTCGGTAGAGTATCCCTCCTTTCACTAGGACTATGGGCCCCTGCGCTAGTTCCCCAATCCACCTCAGGGACACTGCATATTAATGGAGCTACCTCATATCCTTGAATCCCCTGGTGTAGACCAACCCCCTCCTTCAAGTCAGGTGCTACATCTCTGGGTGGGTGTACTACACTGTCATCACTATATACTTCAATTTTGCTGCCACCACTGGACCCCACCCTCTCTGGGGAATCCAGACAATTAAAACTGCGCTCCAGGGGTAACCTACCCTCTTGAGCTAACTTCTCCTTTTCTGCTATCTGCGCTAGGTGCGCCTCCAGCTGGGCAATCTCTATTTGGAGCCTCTCCAATTCCAGCTGGTACTCCCTCTCCCTCTGTCTGCCCAACTCCTCTGGGGACCATGAAGGGGATTGGGTGCTACCCTGTGCACCAGACCCAGCAAGGGACTCCCTACCTATGGGACCTTCCCGCCTGTCCACCAACTCCTCTGGGGACCCTGAGGGGAATCTGGCACTACCATAGGCACTAGACTCATCAAGGAACTCCCCAACTATGAGATATTCCATAACACTTTCTTCCTCCTCTTCAGACTCTCCAGAGCCACCCTCAGACCAACTACCCTCTTGGTAGGTGTACTGGGACTCCAAGAATCTCCATCTGTCTTGTTGCCAAAGTCTCAGGGATGTCTGCAGGGACAGCTGAGTCTCCTTCCTACTCACTGCTAAGACCCTCTCCTCACAGAACCCCCTTAGCTCCTCTAGACTGTGGGTCAACAGATCATCTATATAAAAGGTAGGTCTCATTTCAGCAAGACCCATTGTAGCAATATCTGGCAATATCAATAATAAAAAAAAATAGACTTGCCCGTTGTAACAATCACGGGCAATATCAATACAGATAGAAGAAAACTTCTCAAGAAAATGTATGCGGGTAAAAATCACCGGCAATATCAATCACAATATAGGATCCAAAAACTTTCAAGAATGTATGCGGGTACTATCACCGGCAATATCAATAAAAAATAGGCTTGCCCATTGTAACAATCACGGGCAATATCAATAACAATAGAGGATCCAAAAAACTCTCAAAAATTTATGCGGGTACTATCACCGGCAATATCAATAAAAAATAGGCTTGCCCATTGTAACAATCACGGGCAATATCAATAAAAGATAGAAGAAAACTTCTCAAGAAAATGTATGCTGGAAAAAAATCACCGGCAATATCAATTACAATATAGGATCCAACAATTCTCAAAAATGTATGCGGGTACTATCACCTGGCAATATCAATAAAACATAGGCTTGCCCATTGTAACAATCACGGGCAATATCAATAAAAGATAGAAGAAAACTTCTCAAGAAAATGTATGCTGGAAAAAAATCACCGGCAATATCAATTACAATATAGGATCCAACAATTCTCAAAAATGTATGCGGGTACTATCACCTGGCAATATCAATAAAACATAGGCTTGCCCATTGTAACAATCACGGGCAATATCAATCAAAGATAGAACCAAAAAAAAACTTCAAAAATGTATGTGGTACGTTATGGTCTGCACTCACTAGTAGTGTACACTATAATTACTGTATGCGATCATAAATGCAAGTCCAGATCCTCACCGCTGACCACCAATGTTAGAAATGGGGGTCTCTAGTTGGCAATGGCTGGCCACTGTCCAAGTAGGGACGCTTCTTCCTAAGTCAGAGTAAGAGGGCTACCCTCCTTGATACCCCTGCTCAACCCTGTGGTAACGTAGCATGAGCAGGTAGGCTTATCTCAGAGGCAGGGTGTGAAGCATTTATGACCATACACAGTAACACAGTGAGGAACACTACAGAGGGACACCACACAAGTAGTTATAAAAAATAAGTATCTTTATATAAAGGCAGATTTATCACAAGACCAATAACTGTAAAAGCCACAATACTGTCAAAAATAGGATAGCTGTTGAAGGGCTGTCAAAGATAGTTCAAAGGTTGCAAGAATAAGGTTCAAATTCAAGGCAGGGGTCTCTGCGCCCTTTCTCTCACAAAGTACCTGGGTTTAGTAGCAAAACCAACAAAATGTCGCAAAGAAGTGGTAGCGATGATTCTCGGCACGCGAGGCCGGCGATGCGTTGAAATCCTTGCCGCAAGGGAGGATGATGCGCCGATCTGCGTGATGCGTGCGGAGACGATGCAACAAACTTCTGCCCGCTGGACCGCCGATGCGATGACTTTCTTGCCGCGTGGGAGAAGTCGATGCGGCGATCCTGTTGCGCTGTGCGATCATGTTGCGATGCGAAGACAAGACGCTCCGCGAGGGAGCGACGAAATTCGGTGCGATGCGATCAAAGTGGCGGACACACGGCGTCCGCAATGCGATGTCTCGAAGCGATGATTTCTTTAAGGGTTGCGAGTGCGCGGCGACAGCAGCGCGATGATCTTTCCAGCGCGTCTCGGCTGCCGCGGCTCGCAAAGGGGTGTCAGCGATGGTTTCGTGTTGCGGGCCCTCGGCGGCAGTAGCGCGATGATTTTCCCAACGCTCTCGACTGCAGCGGCCCGCAAAGATGCGTTAGCGTCGATTTCCCACACTCTCTTCTCTGATGCAAACTAGAGGCCCTGGAACTCACAGGAGCCTCATCAGCAGAGAGCAGTCCTCGCAGGGAGGAAGCAGGAGATGGGTGGTGGAGTCTGATGTGCCTGAGACTCCAGCAGGAGGCTAGCTCTTTTCCTAGTGCTTGGTTAATTGCTTGTAACAAAAATAAAAGTTCTCTCAAGAGTTCCTTTTCCTCTTCTTCAAGGTCCAGTGGTCACTGCTGCAGGCCAGTGCAAGAAACAACACACAAGCACAGGGACAGTCACTTCCTGCAGATTCCTCCAGTGGCACGGACAGAGTTTCCTCTCCAGATCCAAAAGCAATACAAATTGTAGGGGTTTGAGCACAGATATTTATACCCCAAAAGTCTTTGTTCTCAGAAGCTACAAGTCACTGAACCTAGCCAGAACCAGTTCTGCTCAGGCCTGGAGCACTTTGTTTACCAGGCTGCATCCTTCCTTTCAGAAAGGGGGGTCTGCTAGCAGACACACAGTAGGAGGTGGAGCCAGCATTCACCTTGCCGGGCACAGCCCTATTCAGGTCAAGGAGCCACCCCTCCCCACACTCTAAATGCAGATCTCTCTATTCAACCCAGGTCTGACTCAGCCTGCCCTGCCCCTCTAAAACCAGACAGCCAATACACATAACAGCAGAGCACACTGGAAGGCTTAGGCAAGAAAATACCTACTTTCTAAAAGTGGTATTTTCAAACGCAGAATATAAAAATAAACTTCACTAAAAGATGTATTTTAATATTCTGAGCTCAGGCATACTAAATTCGTTTTTCTACCATGTTCCTGGGGCCAGTTAGGACTATAGAATGTAATAGTCAAACTGCCCATTCTAGCCTATGAGGAACAGGTAGCCTTACAGTAGTGAAAAACGAAATGGGGTGTAATTCACTACCAGGACATGCTACACACACCAAGGCATGTCCTACCTTACACATACAATGCACCCGACCCTAGGGGTGACTTACAGGATGCCAAGGGAAGGTTCAGGGGCTGGGAAGTGGGTGCACTTCACAGCCAAGATGACAGTTCTGGACTGCACACAGACACTGCAGTGGCAGGTCTGAGACACACTTTACAAGCTGCTTCTGTGGGTGGCGCAAACCAGCGATGCATGCCCACCAGCAGCATTTGGTTTACCAGCCCTGGGCACACACAGGCCACACTACTAGGGACTAACAGGTAAACCAAATAAGCCAATCAGGGATATACCAATTCACATAGACATATTTACCAAGGGAGAGCATATGCACTTTAGCACTGAACAGCAGTGGTAAAGTGCCCAGAGTCATAAAACCAACAGAAACAGGTCAGCAAAAATACAGGAGGCAGGCCAAAAGTTTAGGGGTGACCCTGCAAAAAGGGCGATTTCCAACACGTACCCGCTCACATTGAATGCAATAGCCAATGTGTGCGCACCGATCGGTCCATTGCTGTACAACGCGTTCCCGCTCACATCGTATGCAATGGCCAATGTGTGCGCACTGATCGGTCCATTGCTGTACAACGCATCCCTGTACAAGTCACTGGCATATGTCACCATGCCTGTCACAGGTGAACATATGCCAGCCACATATACTTCCCAGGGAGTGAGGGGCACACCTACAACACCACAGCCTGTCCACACTGTATCCTAAGGCATGTAAGGCTGCATTACATGTTCCGTGTATGGGGGTCAACATGTTGTTTTTTGGGTGGCACTTGGGGGCAGCCACTCCCAGGATGTGCACGTGTTCATGGGGACAGAATCCTTGGTGTGTTGTGCACATGAACACTGTGGTGTGCAACTGTTCATTTCAGGGCATGTGGCATGGTCACATTTCACGGTTGTGTATGTGTATTATTATTATTATTATTATTATTATTATTATTATTGTTATTATTGTTATTATTATTATTGACTCATTGACTTGTGGAGAGGTGTGGTTCAGCGGCCAGGGCAGCTGACTTCCAAGCACAGGGTTCACGGTTCAATCCCCGGCTCTGGCGGCAGCTCAGCTCAGCACCATGTGACTCTGGGCAATACCTCACTTAATTTCCACGACAGCCCCCAGCGCCTTGAGACCCGTAAGGGTGAGTAGCTGCACTATATAAAAACGGACTTACATTTTTTTTTACATATTTATATGGCGCACAAATCATCCCCAGGGGGATCTCTCGGCGCCCGAGAAGGAGGCAGATGTGGAGTAAAATATAATATTCATTCATTAGAATAGCCAGGTCTTAAGCAACTTTTTGAAATGTGGAAGGTTTGGGCAGGCACGGATATGTTCTGGGAGCTCATTCCAATGTTTGGGGGCCAGGTAAGAGAACGCACGACCCGCCATTTTGGCTTTCCTTATTCTCCTGCTACAAAGCAGGCTGCGATTACTGGACCTAAGTTGTCGTCCAGGTTGATAACGTTCAATTTTATTAGTCAAATAAGCCGGGCCCGTGCCATGCAGAGACTTGAAGACCAAGCACAGTAACTTGAAGATGGCTCGTTTCCTTACTGGAAGCCAATGTAAATGGTGAAGGAGAGGCAGGGAAGGGGTTCGTGCTGGTTTGTTAAGGGCAAGGCGGGCTGCAGTATTTTGCACCACCTGCAGCTTAGATAACAGGTCTTCCCTAATTCCTACCAACAAGGAATTGCCGTAATCCAGGCGACTGATAAGAAGCGACTGAATGAGAGTCTTTTTGGCATTCAATGGAATCCAGGGAAAGATCTTTCTGAGTAACCGCATGGTCCCATAACAGGTCCCTGCAAGAATTTTCACCTGCTCTTCCATTGAAAGCTTATTATCAATTCTAACCCCTAAGTTCTTAGCCCACCTTCTTGGGGCGGGTGCTTCTCCTAATTCTGACAGCCACCAGTCAGCACTCCACAGCTGTTCTGCCTTGCCAAACAACAAAATCTCCATTTTAGAGGAGTTAAGTTGCAGAAAGTTCTGCCTCATCCAGCTCGCAATGCTCGTCATACAAGTTATAAACTTAGCTTTGGTTTCTGCGGGGTTGTTCTCTATGTGTACTATCAGCTGCGTATCATCAGCATGTATGTCATGTCACATACCCCCTGAGTCCCATGTGGGACGGTAAGTACGTCCCAGGGTGACCCATTGCCACAATTGTGATGGCCCTCCACAGTCTGTGTGCATGTCGTGTTTACAATGTCTCTGATTCCATGTGCACAATGGGAGACAGTCTCCACATCCACGTTGTTTGTGCATGGACTTTGATGTTGTGCATGTGTGTGTCACAGACGTCCATGTCTGTCCTGCCGAGGCAACAGGGACCACTACCTGTGGGGGTCATGGTTGTTTAGCTGTGGTGTATTCATGATGCACCATGTCATGCCAGTGTCCATGTGTCAATACAGGGTCCCTGGGAATCTACCTGTCGATGAGCTGTGATGCCTGGGGCACATCTGTCCTCACATGTCACTGTGGTGTGTGTTTGGAACGTGACAGCAGTACATGGGTACTGTGACACAGCCTAATGATATCCCATAGCACAACTTGGGACTTGTTGAGGACACATGTTGAACTGTGATGTTAGATGTTAGCCATGTAGGTGCCATACATGTCCTTACGGAACGGCACACGCATCATGTACTTGTGTCTCGTAATGATGTATCATGTGATATTGAGTCTGGTCTATGCCACATATGTGGGGTGACTGACAATCTTTCTTTCTTCACCTATGCACTGCAGGGCACCAGCTGTCCATCGGCCATTCCCTGACCTTGCAATGGTGGTTGAACGGGACTGCATCCGACGGTACCGCTTCACCAGGCCACTGATTGAGGAATTGACGGTGCGGTTGGCCCCACATTTGCAACCTGGCCGGACATACCCTACAGCGCTGACCCCCAAGGTGAAGGTGATGGCAGCCCTACACTTCTTTGCCACCGGTACCTTTCAACACACTGTGGCGTCTGCTGGTGGGATGTCACAGACCATGTTCAGCCGTGTGCTCCGCAACGTTTTGGAGGCTATGTTGAGGTACCTGAACCAGTACATCTATTTCCCTAGACTTCAACAACTCACTGACGTGAAGAGTGACTTCTATGCCCTGGGGAGGATGCCGCATGTCATTGGCTCCATTGATGGGACACATGTGGCTTTGGTACCACCACAGGCCCAAGAGCAGGCATACAGGAACCGCAAACACTACCATTCGGTCAATGCACTGGTGGTATGTCTTGCAGATATGAGCATCACACACGTCTGTGCCCGTTTCCCCGGTTCTGCACACAATGCCTACGTGATGAGGAGTAGTCGCATCCCGAGGATGATGTCACAGATGCGGAACCAGCGTGCCTGGCTTGTTGGTGTGTACTGACTTTGTACCATCGTGTGTGTTCTGCAATGTAGTGTTCCACCCTCTTTTCCAACTCAGCTAATGTGCAATTGTCTGTATGTAGGTGACTCCGGATACCCCAACATGCCGTGGTTGCTGACGCCCCTCAGGAACCCTGTGACACCAGCCCAGATGCGCTACAATGAGGCACATGGTCGGACCAGGAGAGTGATTGAGCGGACATTTGGTCTCCTGAAGAGCCGCTTCCACTGCCTAGATAAGACAGGAGGGGACCTCCCATATGCCCCAGCAAAGGTGTGCAAGATTGTCATCGTCTGCTGCATGCTACACAACCTGGCAGTGCGGAAGGAGTTGCCTCTCATCCTGGATGACGATGACCAACATCCGCCACCTGTGGAGGATCCTGGGCTGGACCACGATGCCAGTGGTGATGATGATGATGAGGGTGATGTCCGCACACAGCTCATCACCAACTTCTTCAGCTGAATGTGAGTATCCAGGGATGTTATGTCAATGATGTGAGTTTGCATGATATGTGTTGGTGGTGCTCTGGTGCTGTTTGAGTGTGTCCATGTGCTACTTGACTGGATGCGTGCAGCAATGTGTCCTTACAGGTAGTCTGTACTCCACAACAGTGTTGACATGCTAACTTGGTCCTGGGTGGGTATCTTGTGACATGTATTGGGCATGAGTATTGCAGTTCTGTCCTGTTCTTCAGTGCTTTTGACTGTGTGTCATTTCTGTCCTTCACAGGGTACTTTCAGAGTTGTTTGGTCAACTGTGATCCCCGACACCGTGAATCAACTTCCAGGGTGGTAGCTGTCGTTTCCCTACAGGTGATGTGCGCCACACCCATGGACTTCCTTTCTTCTACACTTGTTGACTGTGTGCCCACTGCCAGGTGGGATTACCTTGCATCTGTAGTGGTTACAACATGTTGCAAATGTGTAATAAACCTGTGCTTCACTTTGTGATGTGCGTTGTCTGTGGTCACACATCTGACTGACATTTGCTTCCTGCACCAGTGGGCTAGTTAACACAGACTGTGAATAGGTGTTGTGTCTGTGCATTGCACCGTATTTCCTGGCAACATCAGTGTAGGCGATGAGTCAGATGGCCCTGGTGTGTATGTGTTGTGTAGCCCTGGTGGTGTGTCTCCCTCATATGTGTCACGTCGCCATGACTCACATGCCGGTGTTGTACTTGCTGTAGCAGTTAGCATGCACAGTGTCATTTCACAGATCATCATCTCCACTTCAGAAACAACGTTGTAATCACAACAGAGGCAAGTATGGTGTATTAGTGAGTTTATTGACATACATGTGTGAGTATAGTGCACAGGATGGTGGGTGCTGTACATTGTGATTGTAATCCAAAGTTCCTAGATGATTTGGAAGTCCTGATAGCAGAAATGTCCTGAGTAAAGTCCACAGTCATCTGATACATTGGTCCAACTTGAGCTCCCCATGTCATGTGGGAGAGTTGTGTTGCATTCGACAGGGTGAAGAGTTTGCGCACAAAGGTGATTTTCCGGAACAGGTGTTGGCTTCCTGGGGGTTGTGCATGGCCATCAGCCTCTCAGTTGTCCTTCCTCGGACGACCCCTCTTCTTTGGGGGGGACCCTCAAGTGCAGGCTGCTGCGGTGCAGGGGACTCTCCGCCAGAGTCATCCTCCCTCCCTGTGGCAGTTGCAGTTGTTGCAGCACCAGATGTTGTGGGCACACAGGGAGGTGTTGACATGTTGGTGCACATCTGGCGGAGGCATTGTAATATGTCCCTATGCACCGCCATCTGTTCTTGCAATGTGTCCCACTTGGACTCCATGCGGGACATGTGCAAGTCCAAATGGGCATGATGGGCAGCCTGCTGCTGTTGAATGTCCCTGAGGATCCCCACTACCTGGCTGAACTCTCCGGTGCTAGTCTGGTATGCATCAGCTATGCGTACCAGTTGTGGGTCATCATGCAGTCCAGACCCCTCTGCAAGCAGCAACCTATGTCTACCACCCCTCCCACCACCCCTGGCGACACGTGAAGGACCTGCGTTGGCACGCACAGGTGACCCTGGGCCCCCTTGGGGGTTGTTGCTGGTGTTGGTGTCCGTAGCTCCACGTTGGGCCGGGGTCCGTGTGCTGTTGGTGGTCCTTGGTCTGTCCGTGTCGGCAGGGGTGGTCTGTGTGTTGGCAGTTGTTGGAGGGGTGGGTGCAGGGGGTGCAGCTGGTGGTCCTGCTGGTGCTGCATGATGACTCACTGCAGAGGTGCCAGGTAGGTCTTCGTCATCCAAGGTGGGCAGAGGCTGTTTCACACCAGTGAGCTCAGTGTCCCCCGGAGCCTGGGACAGGGACTCCTCAGCGTCTGCTGCTGTGTCCCCATCATCACCTGTATTTGGAAGAGACACACAATGTATGTAATGTTTCTACAGGCATCAATGGTTCAAACACCTGACAGTTGTGACTGTACCTCTGGATGCGGGCCTGTACATTGCATTGTCCTAAGTTGTCACAGTCAGCTGTTGATATTGGTGTAGCGCATTGTCCTGACAACATGAAGCATTTCAATGTGAATGTTGAGGTGTGTGCATAGCCAGCATTGGTGGTATTTGGTTGACATCCGGATATTCTTCTTCCTCCAGCCCAGTTATCCCACCATGAAGCATGTCACCCTTGCAGTGGGTGCAGGTTGACTCTCAGGATGTCAGTCAGTGGTGTCCTGCTGTTGGTTGGTGGCCAGTTCCCATCAGGGCCTTGTGCTCCCCACAACAGAGCAGCAGTGTCAGACATCTTTTATGGGGCTTTCCACTCTCTGTGAGGTGTGCATGCTTCAGTGTGAGCTCGCTGGGCCATGTGGGGGGGGGATGTTGAGCTGTGACAACCACTCCCATCATGCTATTGCCTCCACCCCCCTTCCCAGCATGCCCATACTTCCTTCCTTTTGAGTGTACTTCACTGTGTGTGGGTGTGACAGCAATGGCAAGATGGCTGACAGTGGTGTCCTGCTGTTGGTTGGTGGCCAGTTCCCAGCATGGCCTTGTGCTCCCCACAACAGAGCAGCAGTGTCAGACATCTTTGATGGGGCTTTCCACTCTCTGTGAGGTGTGCATGCTTCAGTGTGAGCTTGCTGGGCCATGTGGGGGGATGTTGAGCTGTGACTACCACTCCCATCATGCTATTGCCTCCACCCCCTTCCCAGCATGCCCATACTTCCTTCCTTTTGAGTGTACTTCACTGTGTGTGGGTGTGACAGCAATGGCAAGATGGCTGACAGTGGTGTCCTGATGTTGGTTGGTGGCCAGTTCCCAGCATGGCCTTGTGCTCCCCACAACAGAGCAGCAGTGTCAGACATCTTTGATGGGGCTTTCCACTCTCTGTGAGGTGTGCATGCTTCAGTGTGAGCTTGCTGGGCCATGTGGGGGGATGTTGAGCTGTGACTACCACTCCCATCATGCTATTGCCTCCACTCCCCTTCCCAGCATGCCCATACTTCCTTCCTTTTGAGTGTACTTCACTGTGTGTGGGTGTGACAGCAATGGCAAGATGGCTGACAGTGGTGTCCTGCTGTTGGTTGGTGGCCAGTTCCCAGCATGGCCATGTGCTCCCACAACAGAGCAGCAGTGTCAGACATCTTTGATGGGGTTTTCCACTCTCTGTGAGGTGTGCATGCTTCAGTGTGAGCTTGCTGGGCCATGTGGGGGGGGGTGATGTTGAGCTGTGACTACCACTCCCATCATGCTATTGCCTCCACCCCCCTTCCCAGCATGCCCATACTTCCTTCCTTTTGAGTGTACTTCACTGTGTGTGGGTGTGACAGCAATGGCAAGATGGCTGACAGTGGTGTCCTGCTTTTGGTTGGTGGCCAGTTCCCAGCATGCCCTTGTGCTCCCCACAACAGAGCAGCAGTGTCAGACATCTTTGATGGGGCTTTCCACTCTCTGTGAGGTGTGCATGCTTCAGTGTGAGCTTGCTGGGCCATGTGGGACGGGATGTTGAGCTGTGACTACCACTCCCATCATGCTATTGCCTCCACCCCCCTTCCCAGCATGCCCATACTTCCTTCCTTTTGAGTGTACTTCACTGTGTGTGGGTGTGACAGCAATGGCAAGATGGCTGACAGTGGTGTCCTGCTTTTGGTTGGTGGCCAGTTCCCAGCATGGCCTTGTGCTCCCCACAACAGAGCAGCACTGTCAGACATCTTTGATGGGGCTTTCCACTCTCTGTGAGGTGTGCATGCTTCAGTGTGAGCTTGCTGGGCCATGTGGGGGGATGTTGAGCTGTGACTACCACTCCCATCATGCTATTGCCTCCACCCCCCTTTCCAGCTTGCCCATACTTCCTTCCTTCTGACTCTGCTTCCCTGTGGGTAGTGTGCCTGTGCTGAATGGATGGCTGACAGTGTTGTCCTGGCGTTTGTTTGGCTACAAGTCCATTGTGTGTCACTGTGCTTCCCACAGCATGGCCCAGGGTGGTGGTTCTTTGTGGGAAAAATATTTTTAGTGTGAGGCAATGCATTTTCCCAGGTGAGTTGTGTGTAGTTTGGGTTAGGGGTGTGTGTGGGAAGAGCTGCTGGTAACTATGGTCATAGCTGTCAGTCCTCCTTCCCACCCAGCCAGATATCCCACCACAGAACGTGCTTCCATTGCAGGGAGTGCAAGTTGTCTTTCAGGATGTCAGACAGTGGTGTCCTGCTGTTGGTTGGTGCACAGTTACCAGCAGGGCCTTGTGCTCCCCACAGCAGTAGCCAGTGTTAGCCATCTTGTCAGTTGTTTTCCACTCCCTGTGATGTGAGCATGGTTCAGAGTGGTGTTGATGGGCGTATTGTGATGGTGGGCAATATCTGTGACTACGACTCCCATGATGCTATTGGCTACACTGACTTGACCAGCATACACAGAATTCCTTCCTTTCTGTTGGATTCCCTGTGTGGTGGTGTTGTAGTGGTGGCTACATATCTGACAATGTTTGTTGGTTATATTTGTGCCACTGCCTAGCTTTATTTGTTGTAGGGTTTGTACATGTCATGACACAGTTACATATCACTATGAGATGGCATGTATTGTGTTTATCTGACTGACATACACATCTTGGGATGATTCTGGTTTTGTTGCTGTGGATTTGCTCAGGGGGCATGGTTTGACTATCCCTTGACAGTGATGTGCGTGTATTGTCACACGATATTGGGTATATTGGTTGTGTACTCACCAGGCTCTGGGATGTCTTCTAGTCCATAGATGCTCACTGGTGGTAGGATGGCCCGCACCTTCTCCTCCCAGGGCCTGAGGTATAGTGGTTTGGCAGGAGGGCCACTGCCGGTGTGTTGGCTCAAGATGTAATCCTTCTTCAGTAGGTCCCTGACCCTCCTGCGCAAATCATACCACCTGTTCTGGATGTCTTCCTTTGTGCGCAAACATGGTGATTGTGCGTTCACCCTGTCAACGATCCTCGCCCACATCTTGGTTTTCTGCGACATGGGGGTCTGTTGGACCAGTGTACCAAACAGCTGTGGCTCTACCCAGAGTATCTCATCTACCAGGACTTCCAATTCACTATCTAGGAACTTTGGATTCTTCTTGGGGGCATGGTGATGGGTGGTGGTGGTGAGTGATGTGTGTGTTGGTGTGCAAGTGAGGGTGTGTGAGTGTGTGTTTTGCTGGGTGTATGTGAGGGTGCTATTTGTTGAGGTGCTGATGGTGTGTGGCTTGTGTGATGGATGAGCTGTGAGTGTGTGTGTGGTTGCTGTCTGTTGGTGTTCTGTGCTGGCAGGTCATTTGAATTTGCAAAGGATCATGGTAGGGATTTGTGTCCTTTATATGGGTGGAGTTGTGGGTGTGTCTTTGTTCCCTGTCCCCCCCCCAGTATTTATTGGCTTTGTAATTGCTTGTTTGGCCTTTTTTTTTTTTTTTTCCCTTTGTACTTTTTGTGCAGGTAGGATACGTTCTTCTGACCGAGTCGGACCCTGCAGTTGTCTCGTGCGAGCTTCTCCGAGTCGTTCACGCTGTGTTTGTGCTGTTACCTGTGCTGCGTACGCGTCGGTCGCGGTGTATTGAGTTGCTTCGGCTCGCTGTTTTGTATGCGTGTCGGTCGTACGGCTTGAGCTCCGTGCGACTCGGTCGTGTTTTCCACGCGTTGCATCGTACTTGGCGGGTCGGAGTTCGCGGGTACGTTTCGTTCGGGATTCTTCCTGGTGCGTGTCGGGCGGTTCGATTCGTGTGCTTTTCCGGCCGGATAGCTGTTTTCCGCACGGTTCGGTCGTTCGGCTTGTGTTCCGTACGAGTCGGTCGGATTTTGCACGCTTTTCATCGTACTTTGCGGGTCGGGCTGCACCGGTACGTGTCGGTCGGAATTAATTCCGGCTCCGAGTCGGTCGGTACGTTTTCCGGCCCGAATCGGAATCGGCCCCTAAGTGTGGTACAATAGCTACCCCACCTCCACATGTTGCCTCTCTCTGCCCTTAAGATTTGAACGTTGCAATGTAATGTAAAGTTGCAATGTAAAGTTGCAGTTATAATATGCTGATATCAAATTGACCGACCACAATAAGCACCAAATGCTGAAATTAGGTTAATGCTTTAGTTGAGCCAAAGAGATAATATTTGCCAGACAATCTCTCCACTAGCTCCCTGTCAGGGAGGATATTTGCTTTAAAATTGGATCCTTCAACTTTCATAATATCAGGAATTTGCCTTCTGTGTGCCTATCCCTGAGGATTACCATATACCATGAGGAACAGGAATACATCCATATAATACCCAGGCTCAAACTAAAACACCAATTACAATGAGGGAAGGCCTTCTCTTATTGAGGCCCATTTCTCAGGAACTCTGCTATAAAACATTACCCATTGTTTTTTGCTCAAAAGAGAACAAAGATGCATCTCTCCAGGTAGTGTGCCCTTCATAAAAATATGTAGATGCCTTTCATCTAGTAGCTAGAGCATTTGAATTTATTTCTGCTAGCTTGGTATGTTTTCCTCCTTCAGGCTCATTAACCATGCATTGTGTTACAGACTGTGCAAATGACCATTGCACTCATTCCTTTTATATTTACAATGCAGTGCAATGGGGGAGATGAGGTGTCTCTTAGAACTTTGTACATTATTTTTAAACTTTGAGGACATTGTCTTCCAAAACAAAATATTCAAATAAAGGCTTTCAGATAAACCCTTCCAAAATTATTAAAACATCTTTTCCAAAGGTCTGCACAGTTTATGCATTTTCCGACTGGCCAGTTTTGAAATGTTTCTCATTTTTCGCCCTTAGCAATACTTGCCACATTTTCTAGTTTAATGTCTCTTTCAAACATACAGGTCTCTCTGTGAAAGGTGTATGCAGCCTTTATCGATGCAAGTTTACCAGGAATGTTTGTTAGTGTTAATATTGATATATGCTAAATAATTTACCACAAAAGTCATAATTTTCACAAAAACATAATGCTTAAACTTTACAAATGAGAATGCCCATCCTGTTCTCATATTTGTAGATTCTCACAAATCTGTAGGGATTCAAGTGCCATACAAGGTGAGCACGCCATATCAAGTCAGCAACAGGCAGTCATATATATATATAGAACAAAGGTTACTTTAATGTTTTAGAAATAAATTAAATGAAAAATAAATGTATAAATGTGCACAACTTCCCTGGGGTGTCTATGCACTGCTGCTCTGTAAGGAGAAGAAAAGAAAATTCAAGAAGAACAAAGCAGATCAACTGCAAAGAGGATCATAGAATGAAAAGCCAGGTTTTTAGGGCTTTATGGATGGAGAGTAAATTTGATTTGTTTTTAAGATCCCACAGCAGAGAATTTCACAATCTAGCCATGCAGGTGATGAAACTTCTTCCTCCCCAGTTAGCTCTCCTGACCTTGGGAATGACAAGATTAAATGCTGTGGAGGAACGGAGAGATCTGCTAGGGACATATCATTGAAAAAGCTGTTTCAAGTAGTCAGGTCCCAAGTCATGTAGGGCTTTAAAAACAATACAAAGGGCTCTAAATGCAATCCTTCTCTTAACTGGTTGCCAATGTAGGAGTGGAAGATCATGGGATACAGAATGGTATTTGGGAATAACAAAAAAAAAGAAGCCAGGCAGCCACATTTTGTAAGATCTGCAGTTTGTTTAAAAATCTTTTCGGAATATTGGTAAAGAGTGCACAGCAGTAATCAATGTTTGACAGAACGAGAGCAGAAGTCACTGCCATCTGCAATTCGGGGGGAATGTGGGGAAAGATTTCCCTATGGGCTTTAAGCATGAAAAAGCCTTCTGAAGTGATGTGTTGGACTTGGCCCTTTTTGCAGGGTCATCCCAAAACATTTTGCCTTCCTCTTGTATTTTTTCTGCCCTGTCACTGCTGATCAGTGCTAAAGTGCATGTGCTCTCTCTGGTAAACTTGGTAAGATTGGTCTACACCTGTTTGGCATATTTAATTTACCTGTCAGTCCCATTGTACAGTGATATCTCATATACCCAGGGCCAGTAAAGTAAATGCTACTTGTGGGCTTGCAGCGCTGCTTGCATCACCCACCAAAGTAGCCTTTCAAACCTATCTCAGGCCTGTGCCACTGCAGGGCCTGTGCGTGCAGTTTACTGCTGCTGTGACGTGGCACATAATTGGATGCCACGTCTGTGACTCCCCTTTTACCACATATCAGTCACCCCTAAGGTAGGCCCTAGCTGGCCCTATGGGCAGGGTGCGGTGTAGGTAAAAGGTAGGGCATGTGCCTTAACTGTGTGGCATGTCCTGGTAGTGACAAACAGCCTATTTGGTTTCTCACTGCTGTGAGGCTGCCCTCTCATAGGAATGCATTGGGGATTCCCTGATATGTGCTTCAGTGGTAATTCCTGACATGAGAGGGGTAGCGTGATCAAGTTTGGTATGTTTGGAATAGTGGTGATAAATGGTGCGTATTAGTGTTCGTGGATTTATTATCACTATTTTAGAAATGCCACTTTTAGAAGTAGGCATTTCTGTGTGCTATGTGTCTTTGTGCCTGCCTGTTGTGTATTGACTGTCTGGCCTTGGAGGGACAGGAGCTGGGGAGGTGCAGTGGCTCCAGAGAGTCTGGATGAGTCAGCGCTAGGCTGAATAGGCCAGGTCTGCACTTGAATAGGGCTGTGCCTGCCTTCCAGAATGATGGTTCCACCCCCCTGTGGTGTGTCTGGGGCCAGAGCTTACCCTTACAATGGGGAGTATTGTGCACTGCAAATGATACTTATTAAGTATCCCCATAACTGGTTTACACTGGGTCCATGGCCCTGTACCAGGGCAGAACAAAGACTTTGTAGAGTATAAGTATTGGGGCTGTGACACCATGTTTTTGGAACTGTGCTTACTTGGAGCTGGAAGAGACTGCGTGGGACCAGGGGATTGATGTGCTGCCAGGGGACCGCCATCTGTACTTTGCAGGTGTGCTGGCCTGAGCCTGCCCCCTTGCTCGGGCCCCCAGTCATCCCAAGGGCTGTGTGGCTGGATCTGGGTGAATTTGTCCCAGCATGTGGGGAGCGCTTTAGATTTTGCGCTTTTCACGTTGGTTGCCCAAGTGCTTCCTTTCTACGGTGCCCCCCCTCACCAGAAGCGTGGGGTGGGCGCACTCCACCTCCTTTCCAGAGCCCAAGGAGGGGGCTCAATTCCCCACATATGGCTGGCGCAGTGTGTTTGCGCCGTAAGGGAAGGATGAAGATGCCGGAAGCCAGGCGGCTGTTGCCTGGTTTTGGGTGGGGCTTTGCTCGAGGAGGCAAAGAGTCCCCTGTGTTGCAGGAGCAGTGGGAGAAGCCTTGACAGGGTCGGATGCGCTCTATGCCTTGTTTTTAGCCGGAAGCCAAGCAGCTGTTGCCTGGTTGTGGGCAGGGCCGTCCAGGGGAGAAGGGAAGCCGACTGAGGCTTCGTACCGTGTTTGGAAGACTGCCCTCAGGAGTCTGACTCCCCCGGAGTGAGGGTGAGTCTGGGCATCGTGGGCAGCTGCCAATGGGGGAATCGTCTTAACAGGTTGTGGGGGGAGACCAAGTGAGGTCTTCCCGCCCTCGGGGGCATTGCGCTGCCTGTTGGTGGCATTGCAGGGATTACCCCGACCTTGGACACAAGACCGGGAGAGGTCTCCAACGTATGTGGCACCAGCAGCTGCGCCTTGGAGAGTCGCGACAGCTGCCAGTTGGGTGCCCTGTTAGGGGCCTCTTTTTGTTCCTGTGGGCATTGCAGGGTGAGTCCAAAATGGGCCCCTGCCTCAGTTACCACGGTGGCTGCACCACGAGTGGTGGGCAGCTGCCTCTGACTAGTGGGGCAATTTGGTGCAAAGTAATGTACAAATGTGCACTCTGATGAGTATTCACTATGGTGCCCTGCTGATGATGTATATGCATAATGTGCTATGCTAAGTGCCATTATTTGGTTTGTGCCTGATGTTTTGTGCTAAGTGCCATATTATCAGTACTTACTGGTCGCCCTCACTAACTGTGATTCATGACGATTATGACAATGGCCCGATTGGCCAAGTGATTTATGTAATCCCTGTAAAGTCATGACAAGTGCCAGGTGGCACAGTGTATATATGTGACGGTGTTCTAATGTGTTTTTATGGATAATACAAAGGCTATTTTTATATAACCTTGTTTGGAGTTACTTTTGTGGTGTGCCTATTGTGTCACTGCTGTGTGAGTGTGTTGTGGAAACTCTTTACACATCGCCTCTGAGATAAGCCGTACTGCTCTGCTAAGCTACCAAGAGGGTAAGCAGGAGTTATCTTCAGTGTGTAACTCCCTTGCCCTGACTAGAGTGGCGGTTTCTGCTGGCTTAGGTGCATGCCCTAGCCAACCAGAAATCCCATCTCTAACATGATGGAAATAAAATGGCCTTCAAAGGAGAGTTTATTCTCAAAATAAACCCCAAGATTTTTGACTTTGGGAACTGGGGTAAGTAGAACTCCCAATTCCTGGGGTCACCACTTAGGAGACCAAAAGGATGCATTAGACCCAGAGAGCAGAACCTCAGTTTTTCCAAATTTAATTTTAGACAATTGCTGGCCATCCGCTTCCCAATTTGGAGCATGCAGTCATGGAATCTTTAGGTCATATCGTCAGGATTGCTAGCTATCGATACCACAATTTGGGTGTCATCAGCATAGGACACTACTGCAAACCCAAACGATCTTATGAGGTTGGCCAGGGGAGTCACATACAAGTTAAAAAAGGGTCAGGCACAGAGACAATCCCTGAGGGTCCACATAAGTCAAAGAGAAGGAGGGAGATTTGAAATCATTGAGCTTGACAAACTGGTCTCTGTCTGAGATAAACAGTTTGAGGAGCTTGAGTGCCTTGCCTCTGATGAGAGTGGTGAAGAGACGATCAATGAGGAGTCTGTGGTTATCAGTGCCAAATGCTGCCGAGAGGTCTAATAAAATCTGAGCAGCATTACCTCCATTTTCCAGGGTTTGCCTAATTTGCTTGGCGGCAGTATTCAATGCTAGTTTGGTTCTGTGTTGGCGTCTAAAAGCAAACTGCATAGCATCAAGAAGTGAATTGTTGGTAAGAAACTAAGATAGCTCCTGATTGATAGCTTTTTTCGACAATCTTAGAAGGAAATGGAAGGTCAGAAATTGGCCTGTATTTGTTGGAGTCATTGCTATCTAAGTTCGCTTTTTTTAAGAGGGGCAGAATAGAAGCCCTTTTCCATTCCTTTGGAAAGGAACCCCAAATAAACATCCTGTTACAGATGTCCTTAAGATACTTAGAAATAACTGCTGGCGCTAGTTGAAGAATCCGAACCAGACTTGGCTTAGCACATCATGGACAGGACAGATTCCTCAGATTGAGGGGAAAAGGACGTCAGAAGAGATTTCCCAGTGAGATCTGAGGGAGAGACATCCCGTGAAATGGTAGATGAATCAGACGAGATTACCGCAAAATCAGAAAAGCCCGAAGGACGGTCATCTATTGAGTCACTGCTACTAATCTCATCGATCTCTGTGTGTAGTGCCTTGACAGAGTGATTGGCTGAGAACGTGCTGTAGACAGCTTCTACCTTATTTTAAAAGAAGATGGCTAATGTGTTACAGAATGCTCTGCTGGCTGACTTACTTTTATATTCTGGAACATTACTTGTACTGTAGCAAAATGTTCCTTTGGAACATTCAAAGCAGATTTAATTTTAATCATAAAATAGCTGGATTTGGCTTTGGAAAAAACGTTTTTGTAAATCCCTAGATCCTGTTTATAAGCCAACTTATCACTAAGGTCATAATTAGAGCCCCATTTCTCTAAAGGCTTGTATTTGAGGCATATTCACAAGAACGTGTGATAACTACCGCAAGAGTAGCATAGCGCAACTCACAGCATCGCAGCCTATTGCGGGAAAATAACCCTGTGACAATGTGGAATTCACAACACGGCGGTAGCATGCGATAGTTGGCCGACACCGCGGCCAATGCTCGCGACACAACCACCTCGACGGAGATAAAAACACAAACCACAACGCGAAAAAAGCTGCGATGGGCCAAAGCGCGATAAGAAAACAGTGACAACCAGCGCGAGGGCAGCAATACGCCCGCGCAATGCGGGAAAAAGCACAAGAACAGTATACGGAAAATGCCACAGAACAAAATACATCAACAGCGGAGTACCACGGATGCACCCTGGCCAACTGCAGAGGACAACATGCACACCAAAACATCCACGCACCGTGGAAGAACAGAACCTACAGGCACATCACATGAAAGAGACCAGTGGCAGACAAATCTGAGCCGCAGGAGCGACACACCCACCGTGCAGCATACGCACATAAGCAGAAGTGCACCCGACAGTGACAACATCCTGGTACAAACAGCAACACCTCCACAACTGAACACAGGACACAACTGGTTCGGAAAATGTGCACAACATGGCAAATCACATCTGAAACCCCAGGGACATGTAACATGACAATGTACGATTTCCAACCTGTGACCTGCAAATATGTTTTATTCACACATGCAGTGCAATTGGACATCTACTACTGTCCCATGAATGCCACGGACGGTCACAATGTGACGTGCTCATGAGAAGTAAGTGTCAATGATGGAGTCCCTACGAGCCATTCCTGCCGCAGCTGCAGTGGGATGTGGGCCACCTGCCCCATCACCACCATCATCGTCCGGTACCTCTGGAACTGGGATCCATGGGGCCCTGGTGCGAACACAGATGTTGTGCAACACACAACATGCAGCGATCATCTTGCACACGACGTCCGGGCTGTACAGGAGCTTCCCACCAGTGCCGTCCAGGCACCTAAAACGTGACTTCAACACGCCAAATGTGCATTCAACGATGCCCCTGGTGCGTATGTGGGCCGCATTGTACTGCCTCTGGGTGGGTGTGTTCGGGTCTCGGAGGGGTGTCATCATCCAAGGGCAGAGTGCATATCCTTGATCACCTGTGACAGTGCAGGGAGAAAAGAGTCAATACTTGGTTTGGCAGGATGTGATGGCAGGCCCACCAATTCAGTGACGCCTGTGCTGGCTGTGTGTGGGGTGAGTGTAAGCCAGCCCTCAGGGAGTAGCATGTGCTGGCAACTACACCAACAGTCATCAGGCACACAGACATACAATGTCAGAACTACAAGGGGGGATGACTCGAGTCGCACAGGGCTAGTCGCCCCGGATGCACAGCGGCCGATACGGGCCCATCACCATGGGACGCTGACCTGCGGGAGACTGGGGTAGGGTCATGAGGGCAGAGCAGTGCCTCACATGTGTCATGGCTGCATTCCGCATCTCCACACGTTCTGCTGTTGTGTTGCTGTGGTGCCATGTGAAGTCTGTATTGGGTGCAGGGCTAGCCCAGGATGACCATGGAGTGGTGTAGTCGTGTCTGGTAGGTGGTCGTGTAGTTTGACATGTCGGGTGTGGTTAGGTCACTTGTGCATCCCCACAGTTGTGCTTTGTGCGTTGGTGGCTGTGGGATGTGTGGTGTGTTGATTTGGTACTTACCAACGAGCAGTCCCGTTCCATATGTGCCATCCTGGAAGCGCTGGTTGATGATGGACTGTAGGAAGATGAAGGAATCATGCACACTGCCTGGGTAGTTGGCGACGACATTGGTGAACATTCCCCGGTGGTCCACTATTGCCTGCACATTGATGGATTGCGTGTGCTTCCTGTTGCGGTAGTGGTGTGCAGTATCCGCAGGGGGCACAAGTGGGACATGTGTGCAGTCGATTGCCCCCGACATGGCCGGGAATCCGGCTATGGCGTAGAAGTCTTGCTTAGTCTCCAGCTGTTCCTGCGCAGTGTTGGGAAAGTGAAGGTACTGGGGTATGAAGCTGATGATGGCATCCAGGATGGGTGTAATGAACTTTGATAGGGCTGGCTGTGAGACCCCTCCGACTCTGGCAGTTGTTGGTTGGAAGGTCCCAGTGGCCAACAGGTGCAGAACTGCCAGCAGCTTTGTCTGCGGATGGATGTTTGTTCTCCGCTGTGTTGGGACCATCAGCCTGTGGGCGATGTGGGTCAGGATGCGGAGGATGGTTGTCCTTTTGAGCCTGTAGTGGGCAATGACTTCCGCGGGCGTTAGGTCTGTGAGAGTGGTGCGTTTCGGTAGGTCCGCTGTCTTACTCTACGCTGCCTCTGTGGTGGTCCGGGGGAGTGGGTCCGGGTCCTGGGGGTGGTGGCGGTCCAGGGGGTGGTGGCGGTGGGTGTTGTGGCCCTGTTGGGGCTCCGAGCTGCATGTAGAGTAGCTCCATGGCATCGTTTGTTCTTCGGGTATGGCTGTGTGCGGGACTCCGTTGCCTACTGCAGGTAGACGTCCGTCTTTACACCTGCTTGAGACAGGTGTTAAATACCTGCGGCTACCGCACCTTATCGCCTGTTTTGTGTTCTTATCGCCGATGAGGCTGGTCGTTGTGAATGTTGAGGTGTGCTGTTGTCTCGACTTTTGTCACGGGAACGCCTACTCTGCATCTCATTAGCGATATTTGCGGGGGTCCTCTGTGGCGATGTTTTTTGCAGATGCTATCGCGGGTAAACTGGTGCTGTGGGCTGTTAACACCAGCTTGTGAATGGGGAGGTAAATTTATCACGACTTTGGCTGCGATAAAGTGCAGTTAATTCGGCGATAGCTCCTTGTGAATATGCCCCTAAGATTGTTATCGAACCAAGGTTCAGAGAGGGAGTTTCTGTGGTTTTTATTTATTTTAGGTGGAGCCAGAAAGGAAATGCTGGAATCAATCCACCTAAGATAATTTTCGGTAGCTTGATCAAGGTCTGAGGTGATTTCTGCCCTAGATTGCCCTAAACATAAATTATATGCATCCAAGTTGATTTTAGGTCAGACCAGAGCAGTGGAAGAAAGGATGTCACTTGGAGAAAAGGATTGTTGGAAAAATTCCCGTCAAAATAATGGCCAGCTGAATGAGTGGGCATGTTGACCAGTTGTGAAAGGCCTATGCTAGACATCAGGTTGAGGAGCTGAAAAGCATCTTTATCTGATGAGTTCTTGAGCTGAAAATTAAAATGACAAAGAATAGTGAAATCAAAGTGGTTAGCTTTGCTATCCCACAACTTAGAACTGGAGGTCTCTAGTTGGCAGAGGTAGGTACCTTTGTCCAAATAAGGACCCTTGCTTCTAGTCAGAGTAAGGGGGATACACACTTTAGATAACCCCTGCTCACCCCCTGGGTAGCTTGGCACGAGCAGACAGACTTATCCCAAAGGCAATGTGTAAAGTATTTGTAATCAAAACATACAGTAATACAGTGATAACACCACAAATGGACACCACATAAGTTTAGAAAAATAAAGTATCTTTATCTAAACTCAACAAGACCAAAACAACAAAAATCTAACATTCATGTAATAAGAATATGACTTTAAAAATGTTTCAAACAACTTGGTCCATAGAAAACTATGGATGCCTGATCTCTCTCAAAGTACCTGTAGTTGCAACAAAATTCACAAGGCCAAACAGCTGCAGAGATGGGACCATGGGGAGGCAATGCTACAGTTCTGCTGCACACAGGAGAAGTGATGCGTCGAATCTGGTCTGTAGGGGGAAGTGATGCGTCGATTCCCAGACGGTTCTGTCTGCGGGTGATGCATCGGGAAAACTTGCCGCACGGGTATGATGCGTGGAAATCCGGGATGCATTGCCATTTGGTGCGATGGCGTTGATCCGCGCTGTGTCGGTTTCTTCAGCCGCGATCCCTCGATTCGTGGGTTCTTGCAGTGGCGATAGGCGATGCGTAGGTTTCGGCAGCGGCACGGCGATTTGTGGAGATTTTTCTCGTACAGTGGTGCTGCGCCAAAAAAACAGCCGCAAGAAGAGCAATGCGTCGATTTTCTAGTAGTTGCATTGCTTTTCCAGCTCCCAATAGCAGGAACAACTTCCAGAGGCCCAACACAGTCACAGGCACTTCTTTGCAGGACAGAACTCCCAGCAAGGAAGTTCAGGGGAGCTAGGGGGTGAAGACTTTGTGTCCCTGAGACTTCAGTTATAAACACTACTAGGTCTGACCTCTATGAGCAGTCAGTCTCATAATTTTGAAACTCCAGGGAGTTATTACAATTTTTTTTAAACTTCCCAGATCAGTCCTGTCTAGATGTCCATGAACTGATTAGTCATTACTGCTCAATTTAAAAAGGAATTGTCAATAACCACATCAGATACACATCCCACCGTGGATTACAACCATCACATCAATGTGTATGCCAAAACTCAAAACATGAGAAAATGAAAAAAAGAAAACAAATGTGAGAAAAGGCCAGAAAGCACCTCACTTACGCAAACCCACAGAGCTGCTGGAGGGTACTCGCCAGTATGCCCACGTTATCATCATCGGTTGCTTTCGTGGCCTCAGAAAGAAAAGAAGGTGTGTACTAGAATTCCTCAGAGGTGGGAAGTCAAACAACATAAAAAAGTGTGTTACAGACAACACTGAGACTATGTAGCTCACTCAGTGCTCTCTCGTCCCCAACCGTGCAAAGAGATCAAGGTTCTCACGAGTTAAAAATGAGGTATCACTCACATACAACACATCCTTTAATAAATGTTGTGAGCGTCCTCAGGTTAAAAGACAGGCATGTATATGGCCACTTTCCCTGAGACTTCAGAACAGGAGGCAAGCTCTACTCAAGCCCTTGGAGTTCTTCCTCAAGAAGGGGGGCACAGCACACAGCAAATTCCTTGTCCTTTTCTTGGCAGAAACAGCTCCTGCAGGCCAACCCCAGACAACACACAGCAAAGGGGTAGTACTCCTCCTCCAGTTTCTACAGCTCTTTTCCTTGGTAAAGGTTCCACTTGATTCCAGAAGTAGTCTATTCTGGGGTTTTAGGTCAAATACTTATACCCCAAAATATCTTTGTTCTATTTATGAAAGGGTCTCTGAGCCTAGTCCAAGCCAGTTCTGTCCTCACTGGTGCAATATGACCACAGGGGGTGGAGACAACATTGTGAAAAGGAGACAGGCCCTATTCAGTTGCAAACAAATCTCCCCCTACTCTAAATTCAGCCAAGGTTTATTCAGCTCAGCTCTGAGTCATCCAGGAAGGGCCAGGCACACCTCAACCCCCCCAGTGTCTGTCTACAGTGAATGCACAGCCCCAGGCCCTGTCACTCCAAAACCAGACAGACAATACACAAACACACAGAATGGTTAAACAAGAAAATGCCCACTTTCTTAAAGTGGCATTTTCAAACACACAATTTAAAAACTATCTTTACTAAAAGATGTGCTATTACATTCTGAGTTCAGAGAGCCTAAACTTTACTTCTCTAACTTGTCCCAATGGGAAGTTATACATGTAAGATGTTACAAAGCATTTCCCATTTTATCCTATGGGGCAAGATAGCCTTTCAATAGTGAAAAACGAAATTGGCAGAATTTCACTATCAGGACATGTCACACACACCAGTACATGTCCTACCTTTCACATATAATGCACCGAGCCCAGGGGGGTGCCTTACATGTAAGAAAAGGAAAGGTTAGGGCCGGGCAAGTGGATGCACCTGCCAAGTCGACATGGCAGTTAACACTGCGCACAGACACTGCAGTGGCAGGTTTGAGATACCTTTTCAGGGCTAGTCATGTGGGCGGCACAATCTGTGCTGCAGGCCAACTAGTAGCATTTGATTTTCAGGCCCTGGCACACTTCAGTGTACTTTACTAGGGGCTTACCAGTAAATCATCAAATATGCCAATCAGGGAGAACCAATTGTAACAACAATTTACACGGAGAGCACTTGCATTTTGACACTGATAAGCAGTGGAAAAGTGCCCAAAGCATCTAAGCCAGCAAAAACGAAACATAGCACAGCATCAAAAATACAGAGGTAGAGGCAAAAAGTCACGGGAAATCACACCAAAGATGCCAAGTCTAACATGTGTTCCCTCCGACTGAAAGGTGGAGCGAACTACCCACCCTCTTGGGAGTTGTCATCACTAAGGGTGAAGAATCTGGACAGACCATCAGCATTGGAGTGTTCTGTACCAGGGCGGTGTTCCACTGTAAAGTCCATTCCCTGTAGGGAGATGGACCACCTCAACAGTTTTGGATTCTCACCCCTTATCTGCATTAACACTGAGAGGCCTGTGATCTGTCTGAACCCGGAAGGGAGTCCCAAACAAGTAGGGTCTTAGCTTCTTCAGCGCCCAGGCCACAGCAAAATTGCACTCCACCACTGTTCCCTGGGAAGTACCCTTCTATTAATGAAAGCTATGGGTTGGTCCAAGCCCTCGTCTTTCAATTGTGAGAGTACTGCTCCCACACCATGCTCTGAAGCATCTGTCTGCATAATAAATTCTTGGGGGAAGTTGGGTGCCTTGAGAACGGGCGTTGTGCACATGGCAGATTTCAGGGCATCAAAAGCGGTCTGACTGGCATTGGTCCAGATCCCTTTCCTTGGCTGCTTCCTTGAAGTCAGTAATGTCAAGGGGGCAACAATGGTGCCATACCCCTTGACAAACTATCTGTAGTACCCGGTGAGTCCTAAAAATACTCTCACCTCTGTCTGGGTCTTGCAGGGCTCCCGAGCCAGAATGGTGTTGATCTTAGGCTGTAAGGGCGACACCTGTCCGCTTCTTATCTGGTGCCCTAAGTACACCACAAATCCCTGCCCTATCTGGCACTTACTGACCTTGATATTGAGGCCTGCCTTATGCAGAGCCTCCAACACTTCACAAAGGTGTTACAAGTGTTCTTCCCAGCTGGAGCTGAACACAGCAATGTCATTCAGGTAGGCGGCACTGAATTCCTCCAGCCCAGACAGTACCTGGTTGACCAGTCTCTGGAATGTGGCTGAGGTTGTTCTTCAACCCAAAGGGCATGACACATAACTGGTAGTGCCCCTCTGGCATTGAAAACGCAGACCTCTCTCTTGCCCGATCAGTCAAGGCATTCTGCCAGTACCCAGACGTTAGATCAAACATACTAAGGTACATAAATTTCCCAAACAAAATTCTCAAAGTGGTTCAACTATCTAATCAAATGTATGTATAACACATTCTTTTAGTCCATTTTATACAAGTAAGAACAGTAGGACAATTTAATTTCAGACAACAAATGTAGGAGTCGTTCCTTCTTCCAAAATTCCTTTTATTCTTTATTCGTTAGTTTTTCTTTAAAATCACAGCATGAGATTGGGAGCCAACGCGTTTCGTCCACCTGGGACTTCTTCAGGGCTACAAAATGTATACAAAACATAGACTTATTTACGATATATACAAGATTTAAAAGCCAAATCTATTTACGCTGTACATGAAACCAGACGTAACATGGTATATCCGTTTAATTACTGTTGTCTATTTGTTACATTATTTTAGCATTCGTTGTACTAAAAATTCTATCCAAAGTGTGTAACAGTGATTAATATTTGCTGTAAAAATATTTACACAGGGAGAAAACAATAACATGCACAATGGGCCACATCATTCATTATCGGTATTCAATTTCTCATAAGAAAAAACACTGTAGATCTAGAAGAGAGGCTCACCAAGTATTTTCTTATTTACAATACTCCATGAGAAGATTTTATAATGATGTTCCTTTGTACAAGGAACAAGGTCCCCCCACAGCAATGTCAAGAACATCAAATTTATGAAAAATTCCTTATGACCTGTATTAGTCATGGATCTACAATGGCTAATTGGTGTGATTATTATGTCAAGATGCACTATCATACCTCAACATGCGAGAGGTCTATTCGTATGTTCTTCATATTGTGCCTTGTGACAGGAAAATAGAGTGCGAGATGTATCTGTAACAAATGTAAGAATAGAAGTCTCACCACGATGCCGATAAATGCAAGATTCTATAACAGCGTTATTTTCAAAACAAAACCCTTTAACCATGACCAAGTGATCAAGGTTATCAGAAATGAGGCACCATAATGAGAAAACTAGTATGTATCTTAATAATCTCAGTATGGACATAATGTGTACATGGTAAAAAAGTGTAAAGATTTTAATCAAAGAGTATATAAACACTCTAATGACAATGATGTGATCACAAGAGCAATTCTAAGCGCATCAGACAGACTAATGCTTTAAAAATCTAAATCCGTATTTGTAAAGCGCAAACTACTCACCATTACGGGTCTCAAGGCGCTGGGGGCCGTCATGGAAATTAAGTGAGCTATTGCCCAGAGTCACATGGTGCTGAGCTGCCGCCGGAGCCGGGGATCGAACCATGAACCCTGTGCTCCGAAGTCAGCTGCCCTGGCTGCTGCACCACACCTCTTCAAACATTATATTCATGAACACTCCCAATGATAATGGTACAAATTACGGGGAGCGCCATATTGACACGGCTCACAAAGTATGGCGAAATTAGAGTCACCCAGTGCATATCGACGTAAAATAGCATTTCAAAATTCTAGGGGCATTCAAATAGATGTCTGCGGGATGTACATAATCATCCACAATTATCAATTTAACCAAAAACTATCATCAAATCACGGTTGTAATAATCCACCTAGTGGTTTATTCATCAAGAACAAAGGAAGTAGACTTAAAAATAGGATAAGCACCATATTAGAATGGCTCAAAATGCCTCAAACTCCATATCATAAAATTCAGTATGTGTAACTATCCTTCGTATGCGCAGCACTAACATATGAACACCGAAGGTGTCAGCGCTTATAAAAACAAGCAAACACCATATTGGAATGGCTCCAAAGGCATTTGAATTACTCTTGAGAAGCACAGCACATGCAACCATCCTTCGTGTAAGCAACCCAACAAGGCAACATCCGCGGCATCAGCGTTCACAACATGTTGCCACATGAACACGCATCCGGCCGATATGGACAGCCTTACAGAAAACCGTCTTTGAATGCTGACGGCATCCATATCAAAGCAGAGCTAGTACTCGAAGAGAGGTGCCTTTTTAGATTGAATATGAATGGCGTGTGTGCTGATATAAGTTGGCATGGTGGTCATTATTTGCAATTGATGACACAAAAACAAGGACATGGGCATACAATTCAATCGAATGGGAGCATATTATGGATTCTGTAGTGTGTGACTTTTCCTCTTTCTGTACTCTCTCTCTTTGATCCTTGCTGTTCAGCCTGAGCATGTATGGAATCTTGATGATGCCTTGGAATGTTGGGTGCCTGATCTGAGTCAGTTGGTGATTACAGGCTGAGCAGCTAGGAGGCTGCTCCTGGTGGGGCGTACATATAGACCTACTTACCATCCTGGCTATACCCTAAGCTTCTGTAACCTGTACCTGAATAAAGCTACTTCCTGGAACCACAACCTGGCCTTCTGTGGACTTTGTACCTTCAACATTTTGGCGACGATTTTTCTACGAACCTGCGTGATCTTCAAGGGATGCTTAAACTGCAACTATCTGGAACTAAAATATTCTGCAACTTATAAGAAAGTCAAGCTTGGGTACGTCTTATCACTTAAAGAACTTGGCAGCCCCAGCCCCACCAGTGACCACTTCACACCTGTCAGCCTCAACTCGGGCGTGCCAGTTCTCACTTCTCTCAAGCTTGGTGAATCTTGCTTTTATTTTTACATCCCTGCCGTGGTATTTCATCGTACTTCCAGTGTGTGCTTACATTACCTACCCAGCCTGGGAGTGTGACTACTGCATCTTCAACCACTATTTCCTCAGAGACGCAACTGTCTCAAACCAAGCTGGCATTTGTCATCCAGCCTGCCAGTTTCTTCTTCATTCAAGCCTGAGCGTTTCAACAATATTTCCCTGTTCTACTAGTACTGGGACTTCCTACATTGTGAGCTCTCTGCAACCTTTGAACACTATTGTCCCTGCTTTGTTGCCTTTGGAGAGTTTCCTGTCCTTCTGCTTCCTACGCTTAGTGTGTCTCTCCAGTATGAGGATTTAACCTCAAGAGTGATGAGTCAAGGGGAGTTGAATTGTTGGTGAAAAGGTGAGCTATTTTCATTTTTGTTTGGGCCAGTATTATCACTCAACTTGTACCGGTTCAACCGCTCTGCAAAATTCAAAATACAGCTCGAGCTGCTCGCAGCGCGTGTTCTCTCAACACGAGCTGTCTTACCTGTTTTCACGAGTCTGTCATGGATCCTCTGTGACACATCCTCTGTGACGTCTGCTCTACCTCTATGTTGTTGGCTGTTCTGGACGTTTTGGCGCATAACTGCACCGAAAGCCATCCGGCACGCCGTCATAGATGCGTGCTGCCATCTTGGGATTGCAGAATCTCTGGGGTGCATATTCTTCGTTACTTGGCAGTGTCCATGCTTTGCCAACCATTTTTTTTTATTTTTGGCTGTCAATAAAGTTATGGCGAACATCCTACTTATGAATCATCAAGGTTTTGAAGTGTCCTTCGTCAGCTTCGATTACAGTTCGTGTTCCCGTGAGAGCAGTCCCTTCTCCGTGGATGCATCTTATGAACGTGGTGCTTCTTTCTTGTTTCCATGCCAACGCTATACTAAGGATGTGGTGGAGTTTTCCGGTGTTCTTCGAATTTCCTCTCTCAGCACCCGGGAGTCTTCTCTTCTTCGCCATTCTAAATACTGGGAGTTACATCTTTGTTCCTGGACTGCCGGTTATCTTCAAACGCTCATTTCTCTTGCTGCAGTCTACAACTTCGTTTTCCAGTTTGGCACAGTTAAGATTTTGAAAGATTTCAACTTTTCGTCAATGTTGTTTTTCCTTTCTGTGACGTGAAGGTTTTCTTATTAGGTGGCCAATATACTCTAAAATGTACTCAGTGCGCCATCTTGTGGGCTTATTATGAAATTGTTTGCTGTTTAACATTGCATTTATGCCTTATCCTGCTGTTCTATTGTATTTATACTCTGGTGTTAAGCCTTATTTAATTCTTATTAGGAGGTTACGTAAACGTCTGATGGGTGAGTGTATCCCCGTACTTTTCTTGTGGGTGAGTGTATCCCTGTTCATGTTTTGCTTGGCGGGTGAGTGTATCCCGGTATTTCGCTTGTGGGTGAGTGTATCCCAGTTTATGTTTTTGCTTGACGGGTGAGTGTATCCCGGTACTTCGCTTGTGGGTGAGTGTATCCCAGTTTATGTTTTTGCTTGACGGGTGAGTGTATCCCGGTACTTCGCTTGTGGGTGAGTGTATCCCAGTTCATGTTTTCGCCAGACTAGTGAGTGTATCCCGGTACTTCGCTTGTGGGTGAGTGTATCCCGTTTTTTGTTTGACGGTTGTGGGTATGCATTCTTTGCGCCATTCTGTTTTTCCTCATCACTTATTGTTTACCTTGTACGTACAATTTTTCTATGATCTGTCTTTTGTGTCCTGCCACGCTTACAGTGCTGGTTCACTGTGCGCCATACGGCGGATTTGATTCACAGATCGTAGGGGTGCCGGAGACGTCTGGTGTACAAGTCTTGTACGTGTTGTATGCTTCCTGAGACTGTTGTCCTTTCAGGTGCCTGGTATACTGTTTTTACTTTGTTTGGCTTTTCCACTCCTTTGTCAGAAAAGGGGATGGTGTGTGTGTGCCTTCCTATGCCACAATTTATTGATATATTGCATTGCATTTATGCCTTCTTTTATTGCATTAGTTTGTTTCTTCCTTTACTCAGGTTCCATTTCTTAATGATATTATCCTACTGCGTTACATCGTTCATATGCCATTTTAGTCTTGCTATGGTTTTATTGCATTTTGGACTATTTGTCTATCTATCTCCTATTGCACGTATTTGCTCTAGTGATGTATTTACTTCTTGGTATATCTTCTTGCTTTGTTTTGTTTTTCAGAGTAAAGAAAGAGGATATGTAGTGTGTGACTTTTCCTCTTTCTGTACTCTCTCTCTTTGATCCTTGCTGTTCAGCCTGAGCATGTATGGAATCTTGATGATGCCTTGGAATGTTGGGTGCCTGATCTGAGTCAGTTGGTGATTACAGGCTGAGCAGCTAGGAGGCTGCTCCTGGTGGGGCGTACATATAGACCTACTTACCATCCTGGCTATACCTAAGCTTCTGTAACCTGTACCTGAATAAAGCTACTTCCTGGAACCACAACCTGGCCTTCTGTGGACTTTGTACCTTCAACAGATTCCTTGGAAGTCATCAAAGGGACTTAAGTGTCAATATCCCACAACACAAAAATATGGGGAATACATGGCTAATTATAAAGACATTCAATGGCAACCACTTACGGAGTATAGTAGCTCCAGCGAGTCACAGCTTGACGTCTGGTTCAGTGAAAAGAACCAAGCACCATTACTGTGGCACATTTTTTATTGAATAATTAACCATAAACACCTGGGCGCTGTCCCAAACACAAAAACGGACTGCGGTAAGTATGGACGCCATTTTGAAATGGCTCCGATCACATGTATTTCTATTGCGCAAAGCTCAGGATTGGTTGACCATTCCTTAAATAACAGTCATAGTGGGAAAAATGCCACGGCATCATTGACCTCAGTGCATAGTAAGAATAAACACCCTTTTACCCACAGTCATAGTGGGGGGACAACCAACACCTCAACGCTATCCCGAACACAAAAAATGGACTATGGTTAGTATGGACGCCATATTGAAATGTCTCTGATCGCATGTATTACTATTGCACACAACTCTTGATTGGTTGACCATTCCCTAAACAACAGTCATAGTGGGAAAATTGTCACAACATCATATCCCTCAGTAATCAGTAAGAGTAAACATACTTTTGCTAACAGTCATAGTGGGGGAAGACTCACGGCATCATTTGCCACAGTGTGTCAGAATGTTTGACAGGCCAGCATATGTAAACAATGGACGCCATATTGGAATGGCTCCAAACGCATGTGAATGTATCTAGCAGAGCTCAGTATGGGCAGCCAACCTTTGAGTACAACTGCCCACAATACAATATTAGTACATCCCAATTTTGTACATGTAGTACTCTTATGGACATCGGGATCTGCCAATAAATACCCAAACAACAAAAGCGTGCCTATGACTTGAAGCACAATTGCGCCAGTAAAATCAGGGTCAATATCACAAAGGCCCGGACGGATGATCATCAAGTGATCAAGTGGTGAAAAGAGCACTAAGATAACAACAGTTGTCATATCATAATTAATCTGATTCAAACGGATCAAGATGTTAAATTTTATGCAGATGTCGCAATCTAAGGCCAAATAATCAATCATGACCACGAATAAAATTTTATCAGGAGCAGCCAAAATAGATGGTCTGACAAGGAATGTAAATCAGTGCCTCATTAACTGTATAACAGAATATATCGGTGTCTAGGTGGATAGTAATCTACAAAGTTATAAAACATGATGGAATTCATTATTGATGTTTAGACCAAAGGTCACAGTACGGAGGCAACGTATACATATAGCTTCTGCTTGTCTCAGGCTGGTGGTTCTGTCACCACCCCTGTCATTGCCTTTCACATGGTCTATTGCATGAAAAGTAATCTGAGTGTCATCTGGATGATTAGCGTGTATATGGGCTGCAACAGGATATCTGTCATCTTTGTTCTTAATTCCTCTAACATGTTCCTGTATACGAACTTTAAACCTATGTATACCGCTGCCTATATATATTTTTTTGCATGCACATCTAATAAGATATATTGTGTGGGTGGTATTGCAGTTAATGAAGGAGGTGATCCTGAATTCTTTTGAGTTATTATATTGAAAGCGCATCTGCTTGTTCACCCCTATGTTACAAACATAACAATTGCTGCATACATAAAAGCCATATGGCCTTTCTAGTATCCATGTTTTGATTGTGACACCTGTTTCTTTGACATAGCTTGGGCATAACAGATTCTTTAGAGTCTTGCCCCTTCGATATGTGACTCTCGGCTTGTTAGGAACAATGCCAATAGGCAAAGTGTTGGATTTTAAAAGATGCCAATTTTTTCTCAGGCTATTATAAATATGGCACTGTATGTACTGTATTCAGTTATGAAAGCCACTTCTATTTCATAAGTAGTATTGCACTTTTTACTAGTAGAAATTGTCAGTGTTTCTTTTCTGTTCAGTTTGGTTATTTTCTTCTCAGCATTGTCAAGACAGATAGCTGTATATCCCCTCGCACTAAAATCCTTCTTGAATTTTTTGATGTTCTTCCTGAAATTATGATCTTGACTGCAATTGCGTCTGGCCCTTACCATCTCACCAAACGGGATGGCCTCAACTGTGGGTTTAGGATGACAACTAGTGGCATGGAGTACACTATTGCACGAGGTTTGTTTTCTATGGATGTCACTCTGTATTGTTTTTGCATCTCAATATAGCCTGAGATCAAAAAACTCTATCTCATGTTTGGAGTGGTTGACAGTCAGCTTAACATTGAATTTGTTGTTGTTGAGGTACGTGTGATATTTCTCCAACTCATCAATGCCACCATTCCGAATCATAAAAACATCATCGATGTATCGACCATAAAAAATAATGTTCCCAATCCAGTCCTTCACGCCAGAGCCCCAGGCATGCTCCATCTCAAACAAACCCATAACAAGGTTTGCATAGGATGGAGCAAACCTGGACCCCATGGCAGTCCCCTGCCTCTGCAGATACCAAACACTGTTGTGCAAAAAAACATTTTGTGTTAGAATCATCTCAGCCATTTCAAGGAGCATATATGTATGCTCTAGATGTTTTGCATTGCGCTTATAAAGGTAGTGTGTTAGTGCTCTAAGGCCACACAACTTCTTAATACAAGTGTAGAGACACTCTACGTCCATAGTGACAAAATTGAGATCGTCACTATCCCATTTAAAGTCGTCCAGCTTACACAGTAGATCCCTACTATCCTTTAAGTATGATGGGAGATTTTGGATCGGTTGCAGAAATGTATCTACTTACTCAGCAATGCGTTCAGTGGGTCCCCCGTTCCCTGATATTATCCATCTCCCGAATGTGAATGCACATTCCCAGCCCCTATCACTCAAAACCAGACAGTCAATACACAAACAGGCGGAGGCGCACAGAATGGTTAAACAAGAAAATGCCCACTTTCTAAAAGTGGCATTTTCAAACACACAATTTAAAAACCATCTTTACTAAAAGATGTGTTATTAAATTCTGAGTTCAGAGAGCCTAAAAAACTTTATTTCTTTATCTTATCCCAATTGGAAGTTATACTTGAAAGATGTTACAAAGCATCTCCATTCTATCCTATGGGGCAAGATAGCCTTTCAATAGTGAAAAACGAAATTGGCAGTATTTTACTATCATGACATGTCACATACACCAGTGCATGTCCTACCTTTCACATACCCTGCGCCCTGCCCAGGGCGGTACCTTGGGCCTACCATAGGGGTGCTTTACATGTAAGAAAAGGAAAGGTTAGGGACTGGCAAGTGGGTGCACTTGCCAAGTCGACATGGCAATTAGCAACTGTGCATAGACACTGCAGTGGCAGGTCTGAGATACATTTTCAGGGCTATTCATGTGGGTGGCACAATCAGTGCTGCAGGCCCACTAGTAGCATTTGATTTACAGGCCCTGGCACACTTCAGTGCACTTTACTAGGGGCTTACCAGTAAATCAAATATGCCAATCAGGGAGAACTAATTGTAACAACAATTTACAAAGGGAGCACTTGCACTTTGACACTGATCAGCAGTGGCAAAGTGCCCAAAGCATCTAAGCCAGCAAAAACGAAATCCAGCACAGCATCAAAAATACAGGAGGTAGAGTCAAAAAGTCTGGGGAAACCACGCCAAAGATGCCAAGTCTAACAGATAGCCATTATATATGAAGGATGATCTGGGGCCCAGAGGACTATAAATCAGAACTCCATAGAAGGAGTACTGGTTGGTGAGTGATATTTTAAACAAAAGTGCTTTGCAGTCAGGGGTCGCCAATAATGGTGCAAAGGATACCTTGAAGTGGTCCCGATAAAAAAAACGCTAGACCTCGGCCTCTTTTTCCAATCCTGTCAAGCCTAAACATGGCATATCCAGGTGCAGTAGCAGAAATAAAATCTGGGTCTGAAACTGCATTTGCCCAGGTTTCAGTAACAAAAGCCATATTCACCATGTGCGCTTCTAGGAAGTCTCTAAAATCTGTGGTGTTCTTCGTAAGGGATCTTGCATTTATCAGCACACAGCTGAATTCCCTATAAGGGGTAGAGGATTTGGGGAATAAGGGCCCTAAAGAATTAAGCGTGTGAACCTGTTCACAAGTTAAAGAGAGTTTACAAATCGGGCTAACCCTTGCCTTAAATCAGGTGGAGAGAAAATGGACCCAGGGCAACTCTTACCTGTCGATCTGAGGCTTAACAACTCTGTACTTGAGTAGCGGATAGAAGTCTCTTTATGGGGGGTGGCACTGAGCGTGGTCAAAGCGTGGATGGGCTTGCCTTAGGTGAGCTTTCGTGTTAAACGTAATGGGGCAACCCGGTGTCCCTCAGAACCTGGGTATACGTATTCTAAAGGAAAAATGGTTCTGTCGGGGTATCAATTACTTGGGACAGGTAGCAACAGCTTACTTATAACCAATATGAATAATTTACAAAGAAAAATAAATAAAGATATAACACACACAAAGATTTTTGAATCAATAATGTATTAAAGAAAAACAAATAATAAAGGCTGTCGCAATTTATAATTTCAATTGCAATACGTGACTGTGGTGCAACAGTGACATGTGGTGAATGGTGATAAATATAATTCACTATATACAGAAACAATTGTGCAAAAAATGGGGAGGGGAGAGAGAAAGATTTCATAAATGTCCTTATTATTAGCACATATGCTTAATGATCCAATGACGAATGGAACTGTGATCATAAGCGTTGTGTGGACATATACAATACGCCTTGTCCACACAACGCTTATGATCACAGTTCCATTCGTCATTGGATCATTAAGCATATGTGCTAATAATAAGGACATTTATGAAATCTCTCTCCCCTCCCATTTTTGCACAGTTATTTCTGTATATAGTGGATTATATTTATCACCATTCACCACCATTCACCACATGTCACTGTTGCACCACAGTCACGTATTGCAAATGAAATTATAAATTGCGACAGCCTTTATTATTTGTTCTTCTTTTAATACATTATTGATTCAAAATCTTTGGTGTGTGTTATATCTTTATTTATTTTTCTTTGTAAATTATTCATATTGATTATAAGTAAGCTGTTGCTACTTGTCCTAAGTAATTGATACCCCGACAGAACCATTTTTCCTTTAGAATTAGGTGAGCTTTCAGCATGCCTGTAGGGCCAGCTTTGAAGCCTGGCATGGTGGCGTGTCATGGGCGTGCCAGAATACAATTAAAAGTAACAACGTGCGGGCAAAGTAAAATGCTAAACTTGGGTCCAGCAAACCCTGCTGTCAGGAACAGATACTGTTAACTAAGGAAGAAATTTAAAAAAAGGTGAGAAATCCTAGGAAAACATAAAATCAATTAAAATCCAACAAAGTCAAGCCACCTAAACATGGCAACCAGGAAGTCAGGCACCTCACAATCTGCACGCTCTTACATACAAGGAAATGAATTACACACTCGTTCGAGGTTTGCAGCAGAGGGGTGAAGCCTCCTCCTGAGAGCAAATAGTGAAAGAGACTTCAACATATGGCCATGAAAGAGTTTTACGCAACATTTGCACTTCTAGTGCAAAATCACATTTGCATCAATTCAAATGGCATAGGTGGCATATGCATCATTACATTTTTTAGCGCCTCGCAATTTGCGAATTTTACCAAATCGCAATTTGCGTGTCGCAAAATGCAATGCACCAAAAAAATCGCAAAAAAATTGCGATCAGTCAAATTCGCAATCGCAAATTGCGATTACGCTATTTGCGAGTGGCTAAAAATGCGATTATGCAATTTGCGAGTCTCAAATTCTGATTCCTAGAATACTATTCACCATGATGTCAGAACCAGGAAGTGGCCACACCCATGCAGTTACCTGTGTGCTGAGAGGGAGGAGGAGGGGGAAGAACACTGGCAAACAGCAATTGGGAAAAGTTTGGGAGTTGGAAACTGTTACAGACATCAGCATGGCAAAGGAAACACCCCTGAAGGAGAGAAAAAGGCAGAAGACGTTCTCAGAGAAGGAATTGGAACTGCTAATTGAAGAGGTGGTGAGGAGCCATGACAAATTATTTGGTAAACTGTCTTTGCAAGTGCCAGGATCTGAAAAAAGAAAATTGTGGCTGGCAATGCAAACCAAAATTAATGCTGTGGGAGATGCACACCGCAGCATTGGAGACCTTCGCAAAAGATGGCACGACCTGCGCAGTCGTGCAAAAGAAAGGGTTGCGGAGAGGCTTGCAGAGGCTAAAAAAAACAGAGGTGGACCATCAACCCAAGCCAGCCCCACAGCCATGGAGGACCTTGTGGAGTCCACCCTGCAGCCAGAGGCAGTAGTCGGAGTCACAACAATTGATTCCTCTGCAACACCCGGTACCTCCCAAGGTAAGATGCATGCAACTTAATTTAAACATTTCAGTGTTAGCCAACAACCAGTGTAAATCAGATCAGGTTTGTGCAGGAAAAAGTAATCCAGTACATGTTTTACTTATGACACACCAATGCATTATAGGAAGTGTAGTCAGCAAAAGCACAAGGGAAGTCTGGTGTCTAGAAAAAATGATTATTTAAAAGCCATTGCACCATGGAAGTCAGTCCACACATACACTGTAATTCATAAAGTAATTTAATGTACAAAAGTTTGTACAAAATTAATAAACATGTCCTAACTGAAAATTAATAATGCACTATTCTACATCATAGATACACGTGAGCAAGATTCTGAGGAGACTGATGACCATGCACCAGCAGAGAGTGAGTCCCACTCAGAAGAGGACATAGCTGTCTCACCTACACCCACCACACCAGCGCCAAAGAAACGCAGGACCACTGTGGCCCCATTGCCAGCATTTGGTAGTGAGGATGACGGACAACCGGAGCCCACAATATCTGACGTAGTAGTAACACCCACATCCAGACCACGCGAGCAGCTGCGTCGTGGGAACATGCGAGCGCGGAGAAGCAAGGCATCAGCACTGTTGAGATCTGGCGCAGGCAATACATCCACATCGCATAATGGGCTGGAGAGTGCTATGTTACGGGTACAGCGCCTGCAGGTGAAACACATGCGTTTAATGCAGGGAAACCTTGCAACACTTGCATGCACCCTGATGTGTGACAGCGTGAACAATCTTACTACTGCTGCGCTGGAAGGTCGCAGGGAGAACAGGGAAGATTTTAGAGAACTGACTGAAGTACTCAGGGAGCTTTGCAAGGGGCTAAAGGAGGATCAGGTGTCCCATCGCAAGAGACACACACAATTAGTCAGACGTTTGGATGGGTACACCAGGGCCACCAACCGTCTAAGTACTGCCACAGCACAACTATCACGACGTGCAAAAGCCATGCAGTTAGAGATGAGCCACTGCTGCAGAGATGTTGCCAGGGGACTGGTCCAAGTGACTAATGCTGTGGATCAGATGCAGACCAATGCTATAGCTGCCAGTAGTGTGATGGGGGGGTGAAAGTGAGGATGCCTCCAGTCACAGTAGCAGCTTGGCACCAGTGCCAGACTCCAGAAGGCGCAGCACATGGAATACTGCAGGATCTGATACCTCACAAAGGGATGCGTCTGACCCCCCCAGAACGGGCGATGGGAGTAAGAGGCCGCAGGAAATAGTGTGGCCATGTTCATAGCAATGGTCACTGGTGAAGTAACCAGTAACTACTCATGTCTGGACTGAACTTAAGTGCCATGACATACCATATTTTTGTTTGAAACATTGTAATCAGGCTATGCTAGTGTGCATTAACACAACAGTTTTACTTGTTTTCAATAAATCTATTTTGTAAAGTAACAGTCTTGTGTGGCATTAGTACTCACATCAAAAATAATTCTGTGTGATTTCTGCACGATGCGTCATCCCTTCAGCTGCACTCGGTACATTTCCGCCATGTTGTGGGTTGATGTTTTCCTCTTCATCATCGGGGTCACTATCAGATGTCTCAATAGGTATGCCTCTGGCAGTTGCTATATTGTGCAACATGGCACATGTGGCGATGATCTTGCAACAGATGTCCGGCCTGTATTGCAAGGCACCCCCGGTTTTATGGATACACCTGAATCGGCTTTTGAGCAGCCCAAAGGTCCTCTCTACCACATTTCGTGTTGTCCTGTGTGCTGCATTGTAGCGGTGTTCGCTAGGTGTGCTAGGATGCAGGTATGGTGTCAGGATAAAGGGCCTCACTGCATATGCGCTGTCACCTGTTGAGAAGAGGCATATGTATTACTCACTGTGATATTTTGCCATTAAATGTAGAAATGCATGAGACATTGAACAATGTTTACCGAGCAGGAATCCTTCTCCAAATTCCCCTCCAAGTAGACGTGTATGAATTGCGCTGTGGCGAAAGATGTAGGAATAATGCGTACTACCTGGGTATCTGGCCACAATGTCCGTGATGATGTTCTTAGCATTGCATATCACCTGGATGTTTAGTGAGTGAAAAGACTTTCGATTCCTAAAAATATTCTCATTGGCTGAGGGAGGACATATGGCTAAATGTGTCCCATCTATGCAACCTATCACATGGGGGATGTTGGCTATCTGGTAAAAGTCCATTTTAGTTTGAAACAATTCATGTGGGGTGGTTGGGAATCTGATGTGTTGGTGCATACGCAGCAACATGGCGTCCAGGAACGCGTTGAAGAAACGCAAAAGTGAACTTTGTGACACTCCGCCAGCTGTAGCTATTACCCCCTGGAAGCTACCAGAAGCTAGGAGGTGGACAGAACACAGGACCTGCACATGGGTGGGGATAGCATGTGTCCTGCGAGTTTGGTGCTGTAGTAGTGGGTCTAAATCTGCAATTAGGTAATGTATCATTGCTGCATTCAATCTATACTTATCATATATTTCCCCATCGATTTGCCCCAACAGAGTAATGCACACTCTGAAAATGCACTCCTGTATCCTGCGTCTCCTCTGTGCCTCTGCTCTTAGCTTCATCCTCCTCGCCATGACGTAAAGCGCAGCCATTCTGAAACATTCTGAGGCCTTCTGGGCCTGTTTAAATACTTTCCTGATCTTACCCACCTGTTCAGAGTGTTTTCACCTGGTTACCACCTAGTTTGATTCGGTGGTAAATTGCGCATTTAAAATAGCGATTCGCACTTTTTTCGCAAATTGCGACTGTTCATGCATTGCATTGCGACCTCGCAAAATATAATCGCAATTTTTGAGATTCGCTAATTTTGGACTTTGCAATTTTGGTAATCGCTAATTGTGAGGTCGCTAATTTGGGATTCGGTATATTTTGTGAATCCTTAAATATTTCAAATTTTTGGTTTGATGCATTGCTATGTGCTATTTTGCAATCGCAAACGGTCTTTTTTTGCGATTCGCACTGTTTGCGATCGCAAAATAGCTTGATGCATCTGGCCCGAAATATTAATGTAAAATTGCCTTTTACCCGGCACAACATTTCTTAGTTGCTGACACACTATATGTAGTGTGCACTCTTTCGACTGCTGAAAATCAGCCCATGACTTGATTAATCTCCTTCTTATGTGGATGATGATAGTTTGTATCTCTAGATTTCTACAGAACTGTCAATCAATGTCATTTTGGATGAGACAGAATTTTGATTCTGACAGAAGCTTGGGGCCAGTTGCTACCTTAAGGTGTTCCCCACACCCACTCTAAGTTCTAGTACAAAGATTTCTGTGCCCTAGACAAATTAGTACTTTGCTGCTCAGGCCTTAGTTATCATCTAGAGACAGCTCTATCTGAGTTGTCAACTTCATCTAATAAAATCTAAAGAATAATAAATAAAAAAGACATGAATATATGCATGCATAGAGGGGGTTTGGGTAACCTCTCTTCATCCATAGGTCTATTTTACTGCCATTCACATTTTGTTCCTGCCTATTAAAGCATACATCATGGTCCGAGTCATTCCACTTCATCCATTGGCTCTCTTGCTCTGTGAGTGATGGCATTGTGCCTGATCATGTGTGCGCATTGCCCAAAAACGGAAATACACTTCATGTCTGGGCTGGTGGCCAATACTTTGACAATGTTTTTTTCTTCCCATTCTTTACCTTTTAATTTTTTTTATATTCATCCTTATATATTTAAAATGTGTTTACATTACAGTAATTGAACGTCAATGGTCTTTTTCCTTTGTGCCAAAAAGAATCACGTTTCCTGACATGTACATTGTTATTAATAAGGATCCATTTATGGGTCCACAATACTTAACCCTCTAGGAAGAATCTTTAATGTTCTTTGAGTTTAAAATACTTTATTTAATCCAGTACATACAGCAACACATTCCAATACCAAAAGGAAAGTTACCTCCCTAGGGTTCATTTGTAGGTCTGGGAGCAGGGGGGAATAAACCAAACTATATTGTTAGAAGGAGCTCCCCCCCGACCTATGTCTTTTCGCTAGCGACTAACAAAAGCTCTGTGGGCTGCCCATTGCTATACGGATCGATCAAGCATCCATTTATATTTATAATTCATTTTATTGTATTATTCAATTCATTGAATGCACGCAGATTTTATTGAAAGATACACCTCAAACATGTTATGTATGTAGCAATTATTATCTGTATTTCAGAAAAAGACTTAGGGCCTCATTAGTCTGGCGGGCGGACTTTCGTCTGCCTGCCACCCTAGCGGTGCTGGGACCGGCCGCCAGATGTGCGTCGGTCCCGCACCACTGATTAGGATGCGACCGCCAACCTGGCGGTCGCATCCTGCATATTTGACATTGCGGCGGGTGCTGCTTACAGCAGCACCCGCCGCAATGCCAAAATGGCATGTTGTGCATTGCCGTGCACAACGTGGCAGGCACCGCTCGGTGCCTGCCACCTTGTGCATGGCAATGCAGGGGGGTACCATGGGAACCCCCAAAGTGCAGCCCCCCGCCCCCTTCGGGGGCCCGCAACGGGCCCCCAACTGGATTCCCGCCAGCCTTTCCATGGCGGCATTGCCGCCATGGAAAGGCTCTGAAAACCACACATTCTAATATGGATGGCAGTGCCTTCTAGGCACCGCTACCATATTAGGCCCCAGTCTGCCCGGCCGGCAATCGTAACGATTGCCGGCCAGCTGAGCAGCGGCGGACGCACTTTGCGTCCGCCGCGTACTCCCAGCCATAATAATATGGCGGGGGTAAATCTAGTTGGTATGGCGTGCGGATCGCCACCGCCGGCTCGGTGGTGGCGATCCGCACGCCATCCTAATGACCCCCTTAGTTGTTTCACTTTCACGTTTATTAACTTTTGTATAATTGATGGAAAAAATGTATATAAAAAAAGTTATCTTTCACAGATTAAAAAGGGAATGAATTAAATAATACAATAACATGAATGTAGTTTTATGAGGAAGGAAAGGAAGAAGTAAAGGGGGTCAAGGGAAAATAAACATAAATATAATGGCAATAAATAACATCATTGGCATCAAAAATGTTGCCATACAAACTAAACAGTAGCTATATACATAAAGCAGTAAAATAGCACTTAAATATAAAAGAAGGACAGAGAGATAAAATATTCAAGGAGGATAAAAGTTTTCAGATAATATGGGGATAGTGCTTGAACTAACACTTTCAGCTTAGTTAAGAAATGTAGTAAATGTTAACCACAAAAATTGCACATTATGAGCAGATAAACATTGCATAGCATACATAGTATCCACCTTATGATGACAGCCTACTAAATCCCACCATACCTTATATGATAACTTAGATGACGTTTTCCAACTAAAACTAATATACTGAAAAGCAAGTCCTAATAAAATATCTAACAATTTATCCTTTGGAAACGATGGAATAAGAGAATTAGTCAACTTTCCTAAAAAAAAGATAAAGAATAATAAAAGAGTAAGTCAAATGTAAAATCTATTTGATTTAAGAACATACCTTGTGCCAAAAAGAAAGTGTATTTGGACAATTAAACAATATATGTACAAAATCTGTTACAGAAAAATGACAAGACCAATGTTTAGCAGAAATATCCAAGGAGAACTTGGAGCATTACAAAGGAGTAAAATAGAGCTGGTGGAAAATCAAAAATAAAGACTAAGGGGGTCATTACGATGGCAGGCGGAAGCACAACCGCCGTGCTGGCGGATGCAAAAACCACCAGTTACCGCCGGCACGCAGCAGTCCACACGCCCGCCCAATTACGATGCGAAAAGTAGGCCAAACACCGCCGGCAAGCCAGCAACACCGTCCGCCATCAAAGTGCGCCCGTACACGTAGCGGCGCAGCCTAACTGACACACACCGTCCGACGAAATCACGTCCCGCCCGGCGTATAAATTACGATGCCGCAAACAAACGGCTCCCACGGCTAAGAGATACCGTACGACAAACCGAAGCGGTAACACGGACGCCCGAGCACGGACAACGAAGAAGCGGCTCCCCGAGCATGAATCCAGCACTGCAGGCCCTCCCCATGCTCTTGCTGATGCACCACCAAGGACGCAACGTACCGCGGAGACGCAGGTAGGCACACACACAACAAGTGCACGCAAACAGCGCACACAGTGCAAGGGCGGAAAAGCGGACAACCCCCCAGCGCGTGTACACTACACATCCACCATTGCATCCACATATGACACACAGGCCAAATCGTAACATCGCGTAACACATGTGTACACACCACCTGGGACTAGGAACCAACGACCCCGTCACGGCCCCAAAGCGGCGATGACGCCGCCACACATGCGCACAACGCAGAGGCCAACCGCAGCGCCATGCATGCGTCGCACACAGACACAGGGACACAACCAAGCAGCACACACATCAGCCCCACCCCGAACGCACATGACACGTGACAGGCCTGCCACAGACATGTCCCCAACGCCCAATTCACGGACAACACCCAACGCCACACAACCGACGCACACATGTCAGTGAAGTCACGCAACAGCAGGACACACCCCAGTGTAACAAACATGGCGAAGCACACAGCGGCGGCAACACCAACTAGGAGAAGCAGGGCCCCTTCGGGAAGAGGAACGCAAGTACCACACTGAAACACCCATACCACCCTGCACATATGAACAAGACATATAAAACGGAACACCAAAGAGCCCGGGGACCGACAACAGGTGGCCCAAGAATAACATTCACACACAAGGCCCAACGCAGAGCGGAAAGGCAGCCTGCCGCCCACACAAGGGAGAGCAGACAGCACTGAATGACCTTCCATTCCAACTCCGAAACCACAGCCCTACGAAAGAAGCCGGTGAATACAGCCATTGTCCAAGAAAAGACCAACACAGGCATGCCGAGGAGACCGACCACAGGGCAGATAGCGCATATCACAGAAGCACACAACGGACGGGGAAGAAAGAAGAAAACACTCCCCCATGTCGGCCACATGCAAGTTAATTGGAAGGAGTCACACATCACTGACCTTGAACTGTCTGAGAAGCATGTGGGATGAGGGCCCGTGTCCTCCAAACAAGCCAACAGAACACAAGTCCTGTCTCCCTACGACTACACAGAGCTCACAGCAACCTCGGAGCGTGCACATTGCAGACTGCACACACAGCCGGAGCACGCCACCACAACGCACCGCTGCGAAATGGCAACCGCAACACACCTACCCAACTACGCCGGACAGCTCAAGCTGTACAAAACCAACCTGATACATATATTGGGATGCGATCTCCTGTCCCTGCTGAACGTAAGTTACCGACTGACTTACCGCATCACATTGTTCAGCTGCGTCATGCCCGTCTTCTACTGTCGGAGGTGTCCCTACCAGCATCCCGTGGAGATATGCCTCGCCAACCCGGCATGTCTAAAGGCGGACCTGCTACCACTACTCCTCCCTCTGGACGCACACGACAGGGCCTGCTCTGCCTATGGGGGCATGGCGTATGTGGCCAACATCGCACCCGCACTGAAATGGGACCACTGTGCCTCCACACGACGGATCATCGAGAACAGCTACATCGAATGTCACCCAGCATGCCCCATCATGGTCCTCCAAGGGACAACTTATGAACAACACCTTGACAGCCACCATCCGCTACATTGGCTGGCAAACATGTACACCACCAATGACATGGAAGCCCTGCTGGACGGCATCGCATACCTGACAACCTGTAAATTCGTCGGACCACAACGCAGGTTCCCCGATTGACCTATGATGTCCAACCCCGCACCCATGCTTAGCTTCCGCACGGACTGGCCAGTCACCACCACAACAGCCATACCAAACGACCGGCAACTGTTACCACACCATCAACGACATCGCCATGACATCGGATATGACCGGGACATGCACACTGTTCCCCATCACATCCAGGAACACCGCATGCATCGTGGGAGGCAGTGGCATGGGCTCTGTGTATCGCACCCACATGGACGGAACTGCACGAACAACCAGGACACGACATGGATCCAGCGCCCATGGACACACACACCGCTCAGTGGACATGAATAGGTCGCCTGGAGTCTGTGGGTGCTGCACCCCTCCCACCCCCGCCCCGGGAATCCCATACCAGGACCTTTGCATGGACGACAAGTGCATACAACAACAACACGACCCCAGTGACTGTGACATGTCCAGTAACCACCACATTGCAACAACAAGTGGCACGCCGCTGCATGCACGCAAGCACATGCCCTGATGTCATCTCACATGCACGCGTGCATGAGGAACAACCGCAGCAAACCTGTCACATGGAACTGAGATGGACTGTGCCCATGATGCCAAGCGGTCTGGTAGGCTACATGTATACCGTCTGTGTCAAAGTCCGCAGCTCCGCAGCTATACGTAAATGTACATTAGCACAGCCTTGGCCAAGCAGATGTAACTCTGAAGCCCACATCCCACATGCAACAGCCAATCACATGTAACCCACACCCTATCCCATTTGCAATCATGCTCAGTATATCCTCAACATGTATTCCGCTGCCAGTAGTGTCCACTATACTGCATCACAGAGGACAGAAGACTCAATATAATGTTTGAAACCAAAACTGTCTCCGCTGACTCATTTCACAAGTACGAATGAGAGAGGATGAGAGTATGTGAAGTACACGGCAGTCGTGACATGACCATGTAGTCCACTGGTATTGGATGTCAACGCAAATGAGTAGCACAACTGTGGAAGACACACATGTGTCGTGTGAAGTCGTATGGACGCAGTGCTCAGGTGGGTGGGTGTGACGGGTAGATGCGCACATGCCAAGTTGGAGCACGCCGTGTCGGGAGGGGTCATGAACAGTACACCACCGCTTCCCTGGGCATTGTGAGAGGACACCTGTCGGGGGAGTGAACACGTGTGTGCACAGCAGCCGGGCACACGTACAAAGCGGTACCAGGCGCACCTCAGCCCATCCTCTGTGGACAAGCTGGATCCTGTTGTGCGCCCGCCATGCCCCTTGACAAGGCACACACAGCCCCAGTCGACCAGGTGTAACGCCAACATAGTCAATCCGCACAGGCGATACAGGGCACGGGATGGCAGTGGAGCATGGTGTGTGAGAGGTCTCCTCGCGCTCCTCCTGGTCATATCACGCAGGCAATAGAACCTCAACGTCTAGCATGGCACAAGTCAAATGGAAGTGTAGGGGGACGCACCACAGCACGAGCAGCACTGACGTCACGGGAGGTGGCTCGCACCATCCCATCCATTGCCCATTATACCAACCACGCCACATGCCATTGCGACTAAGTGCAAGCGCGTGCGCCACCACCCCCGAGCCCTCCCCAGAGAGGCCAAAGAGTGAATGTGTGGGCCATCAGTCACAGACGGACGCGGCATGGCCGCAAGGGCAGCCACAGCCACTGGGTGTCGCAGGTGGCGGATCCGGAAGGCGAAGACTGTGATGCATAGTCCATGCAGGCCGGGTCTCCATTTGGGGCACCAAGCAGGTGGACGGCGTCCCGCAACACATCATACCCTGAGACAGCCCACTCGTGCAACTGGACCCACACATACACTCCTTGCCCTCTCTGGTGCGAGCTTGGGGCTGCCTGTGCAAGCGCTAGCCTCGCAGGTGCACATGCATATTGGGGGAGCGAGGGGAGGACATGAGGGCTGGGGCGAAGATGACTGTATCACTGTCAGTGAGTACAAGGGATGACCCAGATGTGGAAAGGAAGAGACGTGTCCCGTGTGTACTGCAACTAGTCGCCAATCCAACTACCCCCATGTCCGGAATGTAAGCCCGCACCTAGGCCCGCCCATCCGCCACATCGAATATACCACCAGCACGACAACCTTCCCATTCGAAACACTGACTGGGGGTGGCGACCAGTGAACAATCATGTGTAGCCTACCCACGCGTACATGTGGGCCCTCCATGATCCATGTCACCTGCGGCAAAGTCATGACATGCGGAAGTGAGGAGAGCTGTCCGCCCCACGCACAGAAGGTGCATCAGCTCCACAGACCCAGCAGCGAGTCCAGCAGGGGTCACATGTGCAGGGGCAGCTGTGCCTGGTGTGAAGGCACATGCATATAGACAGCACATCGACCAATGTGTAGTCTGCCCACATCTACAGTCCATCATCATGCGGACATAGGAATTGAACACAGGGCAACACATCTTAGTGGGTGCACCCACCGTGACCAACAATGTGCAATCATCGACGTACCCGCCCTGTGCATGGCCCCCACCCAACGGAGGCACATCCAGTGCCACCATCCCACACACACAAGCCTTCCACGGAACATGCTGTGTCCAATGGTCAGTACAGAGTCAGCGCCCATCTGGTGGATCCTGAACAGGAGACACATGCACACACATTCCAGCTCCCACTATGTACGTCTGCCACCTGGCACGTGCAATGTAACCTCTCACCTGTGACGTGTGACTGCAAGCACACAGCCGTCTTGGCATGGGCCTGTCAATGTGGACACCTGTCAATGTTTCGGGAGGTGTGATCCGTACACTGCTGTACATAGGGTGCAGTGCTGACACCTACTACTGTCTCATATCCCCTCGTGCCACAGGTCCCACTTGTTTTGGCCGCTCAGCCTGTGCCCACATCGTCGTCGTCGTGTGCCATACTCATCCAGCCTCGGAAGCAGTTCCATGCTCAGCAGACATTCATGTTGCCGTGGCGTTGCCGCTTGACGAATATGCAGTCAGTCCCCATCAGCACGCCCCGCAAGTCATTGGGGCCTAGATCCCCATGTGCATGCACATGGCAGTGGTATGTCTCACTAGCCATTGCCATTGTTGGGAGACCTGTGTAAGTGTATTGTGGCCGTGCCGTCCCAGCTTGACAGCTGGGCTGTGGCTCATGTGCTTGCTCAGTCATGTCAGTGATGTGTATGCGAAATTGCTATGTGTTGTGTTGCTTTGACATGTGTCCACTGCCATTTTCCCTAGGCGGAGACCGAACATTGACCGCCCATACCAATTGCTGGCGGACATGGACGATACAGAGGTCATTAGGAAGTTTCGGCTGGACAGGCCAACCCTGCATCGACTGTGTGCCATGTTGGAACCCCATCTCCGTCCCCGCAGGGTGTATCCGACAGCTGTCACCCCCACGGCTAAGGTGATGGCCGCCATGCATTTCTTCGCCACTGGGTCATTCCAGCACACAGTGGGCAGTGGAGGAGGGATGTCCCAGCCCATGTTCAGCAAGGTGCTGAGGGATGTACTGGCAGCCATGATGCTGTACCGAAACAGGTACATCCGCTTCCCCAGGGCTCGTGAATTGGCGGCAGTGAAGGGTGCATTCTATGCCCTTGGCAGAATCCCACACGTCGTTGGAGCCATTGACTGCACACATGTTGGCCTTGTTCCACCACAGGCCACTGAGCACCTGTACCGCAACAGGAAGCACACGCACTCCCTGAATGTGCAAGTGGTGTGCCTTGCGGACATGGTGATCACCCACGTGTGTGCAAAGTTCCCAGGCTCGGCCCATGACGCACACATAATGCGCAACAGCATCTTGCCACGACTGATGTCCAATCTGCAACAGGATCATGGCTGTATTGTCGGTGAGTATGTGGAGTGGTGTAGCGTGCTGGTTGTGCGATGCTGTCCCCTGTCCAGTTGGAATAGCAACGGTTCTCTGTGTCCCTCACACCCAGGTGACTCTGCGTACCCGAATGGGGCATGGCTGCTCAGTCCATTGAGGAATCCTCGCACCCCAGCAGACGATCGCTACAATGAGGCACATGGGAGGACCAGACGTGTGGTCGAGCGTACCTTTGGCCTCCGCAAGTCCAGGTTCAGGTGCCTGGACCGCACCGAGGGTGCGCTGGCGTACTCCCCACAGAAGGTGTGCCAGATAGTGGTGGCGTGCTGCATGCTGCACAATCTGGTCATTCGGAAGCAGATCCCCCTCATCGTGGATGACGGAGATCAACCAGGGCCCCAGCCCGCAGACCAGGACAGCTCGAGTGAGGAGGACAGCGGAGAGGAGGAAGCTGGTAATGTGCGGCAGCAGCTCATCGCCCACTACTTCACTTGACGGTGAGTGTCCATGTACGATGGCTGATGTGGCTGTATCTGTGCAGGTGTGTGTGTGCTGTGTCAGGGTGGCCGTTTGTTCACTGCGTGCTGTGTGTCAACGCTCCATGGCCAGGGTAGTATGCCACTGTTGGTGGCTGTGGCATTGTGCCCTATTGCTCTGTGCGATGTGTGTACATTGTTTGTAGTTGTTGACATGTACTGTGTGATGGGTGTGTGACACACTCATTGAATGTGCTCCTGTTCTGTCTCCCACCCCTAGGTCCCTACAGGCCCTCCGGATTCCATTGCCATGCCACGCATCAGGTGCCTTTCCGCCCAAGGTGGCCGTTGTATTCCGTACAAATAAAACACAGGGCACAAACAGCAGTTTGTGTAAGAGGTGCATTTATTTCAAACTGTGACATGTGATTGTGTGTAAGGTGATGACAAAAGTGGTGCGTGCAGTGACAATGAGCTGTCGGTCATGGCTGCGTGATGCTCAGGGTGTACCCACTGGTTCTATGTCCATAGTCCAACACACACATGCCATCCAGATGGCTGTGTGGAGTGGGATCGTAGTCCAAGTCAATGCAGTGGGTGGTCAAGGAAGGCTGGCTGGCTGCCTCACTTGCGTCTGGAGCGTGCGAAGTCCTCCCGGGAGATCTGTTTCCACTTCGGACGGCCCCTTCCACGTTTGCGAGGGGGTGCCTGCTTGCGACATGCTGGTGGTTGAGGTGTGCTCACTGGCTGTGGACGCAGGGGAACTGGACGCAGCTGCACGACCCTGCGCCCCGGCAGGTGGTGGCGGTGGTGGAGCTGCTGTCCCTGGCTGTGACCTCACCACCAGCTGGCCCATGAGGTCCACGAGTTGACCTATACGGGCGTCCATGGACCTCAGCACCCCCAGCACCTCCCGCGTGTCTGAAGCAGACCTGACCCATTGTTCTTGGGCCTCTTCATAGGCCCCAAGGACTCTGGCCATTTGAGGCAGGGCATGGCTCCCAGGGGAGACTTGCGTTTCCCTGACCCTGCTCCTCCTACCAGTACTGCTGCCACCAGCCTGCCCACTAGCCACATTGCTCACCACGGTCCTCGCTGTGGCTCCCAGGGTGGATCCAGTCGGCCGGGCCACCACCTGCGCTGGGGCTGGTGCCAGCGAAGACGTGGTGGTGGTGGCGGCGGTGGTGGTCGGTGCGGCGATGGTGGCGGTTGCGGCAATGGTAGTGGCCGCAATGACCGTGGGTGTGGCCGCAATGACCGTGGGTGTGGCCGCAACGACAGTGGCAGCAGGGGGCTGGGAATGTTCAGCAGCCCTGGATGATGGGTTGGTGGGTAGGAGGGGTCCTGGGGAGCGGCTGGGCCCTGCCACACCAGATGGGCCTGCTTGGTGGTCCGTGTCCGAAGAGGAGGACAGATCCTCCACATCCGTGTGTCCTCGTTGGGGGCTTGTAGGCTGGCTGTGCTGGCTGCTGTCTCCATCCCCAGCATCCAGCAGTTCGTCACCTGTGGAGAGAATGAGATTTGTTATTGTGTTGCACCTGGCGAAGTATGTATTTGTCGTCTGACATTAACAGTTCGTGCAATCTCGTACATGGGTTTCCCGGAGGCGTGTGTGTGGCTGTAGCATTTGTAGTTGTGTGTGCTTGGCAATGGGACTGTGTGCTGTGCACATGTGGCATGGGACGGATTGGCCATGCCGATGGGTGTGTTGCTGTGCCCCTACTTATTGTGACTCTGGTGTATGCGGGCTCCTGGCCCATCCTGGGTCTGGTTTGTACTTTGCTTTTGGTGTTCAGATGGGACGCTTAGGAACGCATATGGCAACATGGGGGCCATGCCCCAGATTCGCATTTGGGATGGAATATGCTTTTGGGGTACATGCTGTGAGCCATGGGTGCCGAACGTGACATGTGTTGTGGCAGCATGACAGTGCATGGTTTGAGGTGTGTGCATGCTTGACATGGCCTGCATATTTGCTGTCTGTTGTGATTACTGGACATGGCATTGGACGCATCGTTATGAGTGAGTGATGGTTGTGTGCCAGCCAACGTATTGCAGTTGTCCCATCTCCTTGGTGTGCGTGCTGCCCTGTGCCATGTGCATCACTGCAGTGCTCGGGGGGTGTGGCCCATGTTGTGTGTTGTTGCTCACAGTGTGTCGTGCGCTTCATTGACTTCTGGCACATGGTTGGTCATGGGCATGTATCTTAGCGTGACTGCTGTATGTGTGGCAGCTGTGCGGATGACATGCCTTTCATGAGACTGGGGCTGACGGATGGGATGGATGGTATGTTGTATGTGCATGGTGTGTCTGTGTGTTTGATGGGTTCAGTGGTGTTCGTGTGCATTTATGTTGTTCCGCTCTGTTGCGTCTAGTGTTGTTTGTCTTACATAGGCGTAGTTGTGGGGTGTGTGGTTGACAGGCAGTAGGGGCTACATGGACAGGACTTCAATGGTGTTTCGGTTGTGTGTGATGGGTTGCACAGTGGCTGCCGTGTGGTACTATATTCAGTGTGGCTTGTGCATGCAGACGTGGCTCCTTGGGTGTTGCTGTGTCTGTGATGGGTCATGTGGGGTGTGAGTCTGTGGTTCATGTCCGTGTGCACATTGTTCACTTGTTCGTGACGGTGGGCGGTGCTGCGTGTTCGTCTGCTACGTGACATGTCCCATGTGTTGGTCGTGTTACGGTCCTCATGCCTCCAGTAATCCAGCCCTGTCCAGTTTCCCACCTGCAGGTTGTTCGGGCGTGCACTTTACTGGATGCCACATGGTTCTAAGCGGGGGGTGCTCCATGTTGCAGGTCTGTGGGGGTGAGGGGGTGTTGTGGGTCGTGGTGGTGGCTGGACACCCACTGACACCGATTGCTGTGGACCGTGATGTCTACCTTTCGGCTGTCGTTGTGCACTGCGGTGGCTGACACATGGCTGTGGGGTGTGTGGGATGCTCCTCCTTGCTGTGCTGTGGGACTAGGGGCCTGGTGTGTGTTGTACTTGGGCTGTCCACCCTCCCACCCACTGCACTTTGTGTTCCTGACACTTACCTGTTACTTGTCGGTTAGTGCAGCTATGGCGGACACATGGGTGTGGTGGGTGCTCGTTGTGGCGCTTCTGGCATATTTGGGGACCTGTTGGTGGTTACGTGGCTGGCTGAGTGTACACATGTCCCCACGCATCTTACAGTTGTTCGGTTTGGGCTGTGTGTGGTGGTGTCTGTTGCATGTGTGTGTGATGTGTTGTGTATTGTGTGCTGGACATGGGGGTGTTTGTCCCTGGGAGCTGTGGCATGGTGGTAGTGCATGTGAGTACATAGCGGTGTGCTGGTATACATTAGTTTGTACTTACCAGCCTCCACTCCCCCTGCTAATCCGGCAAGGATCTCAGGATGTATGATGACTCGCACCTTCTCCTCCCACGCTTTGAAGGTCTTGAAGAGCGCGGGATTCCCTCCGCCAGTGACGGCAGCCAGCTCTCTGTTCTTGCTCTCCTTCTTCTTGACCAGGCTCTTGACGTCATTCCACCGTTTGTTTATTTCGACTCTGTTCCTGGGCAGGGTCCCGACTGCATTGACCTGGTCTACGATCCGGTTCCACATTCTCTTTCTGGTGGCTAGTGGTGTGTGCTGGACCAGGTTCCCATAGATTTGTGGGTGCACCTTGATGATCTCGTCGACCATGACCGTCAGCTCCATGGGCGTGAACTTGGGCATTCTTTGTGGTGCCATGGTGTTTGTGGTGCTGGTGCGGTGTGTGTTGTGTAATGTGCAGGGGGTTTGTGGTGCCGGTGTTTGGTGGTGGTGGTGGTGGTGGTGGTGGTGGTTGTGATGTGTGCGTTTCTGTGGTGTGCTGCTGTCCTTGCTGTGTCACTGTGTCCTCTCCTCTCCTCTCTAGTTTGCAATGTTGCAAGGGGTTGTGGTCTGTGGGAGTGCTGCTTTTGTACTTACCTATGTGGGTGTGTCCTCATGGTCTGTTGTTTTCAGGTGTGTTGTGTCTGGGGTTCTGGCCTTTGTAGTTTTTGTTTGTCCAGGGGGTGTTTTCGGGATGTGTACTGTGCTTGTGTATTTGTGCGTGCCTTGCTGTGTGGACTTGTTGGCCATGTTGTGTGCGATTGTTTTTGTCAGCGGATGGTTTCTGTGCAGGGACGTGGGCGCCATGGCTTCTGCCGTGTCGATTCTCATCGGCGTTGTTTGCGCTGGCGGGCGGTATATTTGTAGTTTTCCCGCGCTCATGGCGGTGCGATCGTAATCTCACGTGCGGTGTGTCGGCCGTGAGGGCGGGCGGTTTTGTGTTGTCGGGCGTGTTTCCGTCCGTGGCGGGCGGTTTGACTCCGACTTCGGACGATGGCGGGCGGTATCTTGTGTGATTTTCCGCCGATGGCGGTTTCGGTTTGTGTAATCGTAATGGCGTGGTCGGTGTTCAGACGGTGTGTGCGGGCGGATTTTTGCCGCTTCCATGCCTGGCGGATTTTTTTACGCCGGGTATCGTAATGGGCCCCTAAGTAACACTTGTAGACCTGGAAATTTTATAAATACGTGCCCACACTTTATTCCAAAAAGGGATAGTCCAAGAAACTCCTAGATCCCTTTCCCATAAAAGTCCAGACTTGATTTTGTTCGAAAGGGATCAGGAAAGGAAAGACATTTATAAACAGATGATGCTTTAGGGCCTGTTCTCAGAAATTCAGTGAGCCCAGAAGGGGAAGGAAGTAAACTGGAAGATTTCTAGAAGGAAAAATAAGCATCAAGAATCACATTCATCAACGCTAAAAAACAATTATAAAAAGACTGAGGACAATGATACGTCAGACAGAATTGAGGTAAAGAGATAGGAGAGTCATTATAAAAAAGTTGAGAGACCCACATGAGACCCTTATCCTTCCAAGCACGCCAAAAAAAAGGTCTATTATTAATCTTAATTAAGGAATTATACCATATCGGCACTTTCAAAAGCAAAGACGTAGTCAGAGTTCGTGGAAAGAATGTAGATTAAATTATCAAGACAGTACTCTGTAAAAGAGGAAAGTAAAGAAAAGACTTAGGAGAAGAGAGAGATGACATCTCTTTAAAAGTAACAAAGGAAGAAGAAAAGGTTTTTCAATATCAAGCAATAATGAAGAGAAGGACAAATACAAATCCTGAATTTAAAGAGCTGCCTGACGTAAAGCAAAAGCTCCATGATAACCATAAAAATGTGGAAAATTAATCCCCCTCCAATTTCAACTTTTGTAAAGTAACTAAACCCATCTTTGGCATTTTTTTTCCAAAGAAATTTAAGAAGTAATAAATTAATTAAAATAAAACATTTGGGAATCTGAACTGATAACATAGAAAGAAGATATAGCAATAAAGGGAAAATCATCATTTTAATGGAATCCAAATGACCCCACCAAGATAAAAATAAAGGATTCCAAGAGGAAAGAATATTATACATTTAGTATGAAGTTCTTTAAAGTTATTTGTAACAGTATCTAGGATAGAATTAGTAAACCAAACTCCCAACTATTTGATTTTAGCAGATGTAGACCATTGATTACCAGTAATGGAATAAGAATGACTCAAAGTATATTTATTTATTTATTTTTTAGGGGAATATTTTTATTAGTAAATTTTCTTAAGAACACCGAGCTTACATCAGGTACAAAGAGAAACACAAGGCAGTACATGCTCATCGTTAAATAACAGTTACCCTGCGTACAAGTTAGTGTCAACTTTATCCATCTCAGTTAATTATTATCATCAAGCGTCAACCTCATCAGTCCCAGCAGATGCGTGTGCATTCGCGCCCCTCTCTCCCACGGCTGTGGTTGAAGGCTGTGCATCGCCCGGCATATCACTAAATTCCAGTCCGTAATGCCAGAGCCAGGGGCCCCGTATCTTAAAGAACTTTTTGGGACACCCTCTCATTTAGTACGTCACCTTTTCTGCCCCCAGATACATGTCCATCCCTGCTTTCCACTCATGTAGTGTTGGGGCGTGCGATGCACCCCAGTGCTTGGCTATGTCCCTTTTGGCCACCACTAGTCCCAAGTTACATAGGGTGAGGGCGTGTCTGGGCACATCTATATCTGTGGGTGTGCCCAACAGGGCATATTTGGTGCCTCTACGCAGCTTCATTCCCATTATCACGCTAAGCTCCTCTATTATTTTAGCCCAATATTTTTGTATGTGAGTGCAGTCCCAGAGAGTGTGAATATATGTTCCGCTTTCTGTTTTACAGTGGAGGCATTCAGGAAAGTCTATCCTTCCCATTTTTTTTAAGGCGGGATCTGTCCATATCTGCCCTGTGAAGGATTTTGAACTGAATCAAGCGCAGTCTTGATTTGATGGCTACTTCCCTCGGTTGCATTAAGGCAGTCTCCCAGTCTACGTCCTCTAATTCTCCCAGGGTAAGTTCCCAGCGTGTCCTCAGACTTTTTAAGTTGTCTGGAACATTGTTTATGATGGTCTTATAAGCCCATTCCTTCTCTGCTATTCCCCCTTGTAGGAGTTTTGCCTCTAGTGGTGCATACTCAGGTGTGTTCGTTATGTCTACTCCCTCAGCCTTCCAGGCATGTCGCAGTTGCAGATATTTATATCTTTGACTGTCATTCAGTTGAAAGACTCACTGCAAGTAGCCAAATGTGATCAGGGTACCTCCCTCTATGAGGCACCTAGTATGGATATTCCGATCATGTCCCATGCTTTTAATCCCCTCAGTATTCCTAATTCTGGAAGGCGCGCGCCTTCCCATACCAAGGTCTCTCTCGTAATTTTCTTATCCCATCCCATCTGTCTCTCTGCTCTCTTCCAGGCCTCCACTGTCCTTTGGGTAGCCTGTAGTAGGTGTCTGGTACCCTTACCCGCATATAAATAGTGCAAGTATGTGTGTGTCTCAACTTTGCCCTGTTCCAGTGCGTATGCCGGATGTGCCCCAGGCAAGTATCCCCACTCATTAATTACTCATGTGTGCTACGCGGTAGTATGATATTATTTCGGGGAGAGCAATCCCCCGTTGTATGGGTTGCGGTAGAGCGTCTGAAGAGCTATGCTTGGTTGCCCTCCATCCCACAGAATTGTGCATAACTCATTGTCTATTGTCCCAAAAATGTCCTCTAGAATCTTGTAGTGTGTGTTTTGCAGGATGTATAGTAGCTTAGGGAGTGTAATCATTTTGCACATTGCTGCTCTGCCTAATAATGTTAGGGGCAGCTGTCGCCATCTATCAACGTCCTTGTTCAGTACTGATACTACCCTCTGGATGTTGTGGGTGAGACTCACTGGGATATCTGTGGACACGTAAATGCCTAGGTATTTAAACCCTTCAGTGGCCACTTGTATGTCTTTGGGGAGTTCCCGCATCCTCCCACTAGAAAGAAAATCGATTTATCCCAGTTAATTTTGTATCCTGCATGTCACCCATAGTCTCCGAGTATGTGGAAAAGGGTAGGTACCGTGGAGGTGTGGCTGGTGACATATAGAAGGATATCATCGGCATAGGGCGAGATACGTTCTTCACCCCGTCCGATGTAAATCCTTTCAAACTTGGGTGGGCTCTAACAAAACATGCTAGCGGCTCCAATGTCAGGGCAAATAGCAATGGGGAAAGCGGGCACCCCTGCCTAGTGCCACGTTCTACTGGGAACCCAGCCGATGTTTTCCCATTGGCCCTCACTTTTGCCTGTGGTGACGTGTGAAGCAGTTCGATCCAGGCCAGGAATCTTGGTCCAAACCCGAACCTCTTCAACGTCTGCCACATAAATGGCCAATGTACGGCATAAAATGCCTTTTCGGTGTCAAAGGATAGTGGTAAGTGAGGGTCAGCTCTGTCTTTGATCGTGTCCAGCCAGTTTGCTAAAAGAAGGAGGTTAAACCTTGTCGCTCTTTTGGGCATGAATCCCGATTGGTCAGCATGTATGAGGGAGGTGATAACTGGTGCCAGCCTGCTAGCTAAGATAGTGGCTAGTATCTTAACCTCCACATTTAGGAGTGAGATTGGTCAATAGGACCCTCACTCTGTGGTAGGCTCACCACTGTTGCACTGCATAGATCAGGCAGAAGTGTGCCTTCCTCTTGTACATCCTGGAACATCTTGAGGAGGTGCGGGACCAGTAATCTGGAATTTGCCTTGAAGAATTCTGCCGGCAAACCATTGGGTCCAAGGGTTTTCCTTGTCTTTTGTTCATTTATGGCCCCTGTGACTTCTTCTAGCGTGAACTCTTCCTCAAGGGTGGCCCTGTCTTCCGGTGACAGGAGGTGCGGGCCCAGTAATCCGGAATTCGCCATGAAGAATTCTGCCGGCAAACCATTGGGTCCAAGGGTTTTCCCTGTCTTTTGTTCATTTATGGCCCTTGTGACTTCTTCTAGCGTGAACTCTTCGTCAAGGGTGGCCCGGTCTTCCAGTGACAGGGCCGGGAGGTCTATCTCACGGAGATACTCCTGAATCTGCGGTTCCTCTGTCAGCGTTTTGGCCTTATACAGGTCGGCATGGTAACTCGCGAAGGCATTTGCTATGTCTTGCGCCGTGGTGAAGGTATGCCCAGCCCTGTGGATGGCAGTCACCCACCTGGATTCCATCTCTCTCCTCCCCAGCCATGCCAGGAGCCACCCCGCCCTGTCTCCCGCCTCATAGAGGTTGTGTCGTGTGGCCAGAAAAAGTGTTTTTGCCTCTTGACGTGCCATTGCCTGGTATTCTCTACGGGTAACCTCCATCTGACGGAGAGTGGAATGGTAGGAGACTGCACCGGCATCTCTTTCCAGTTCCAGGAGTCTATTTTCAAGAGTCCACTCTAACTTAAGATGCTATCGTTGGGTCCCTGAGATCCCATGCATTGAATCTCCATCCTCATGTCTCTCCACAGGTTCGACCACCCACCGAGAGCCACAAGGGGGAGTGGTCGGATAGGCCCCTTGCCAAGTATTCCACTTTGTCCACCCTCCCTAATTCTCCCGCGGGAGAGAAAAAATAATCAAACCTGGAGAACACCCTGTGTGCCCCAAAGAAGTATGAGTAATCAGTGGGGTGGTGCCAGCGTCAAATGTCTAGTAGCCCTAGATTGAGAGCAAAGACGGCCAGTGGCGTATACCCCCTCCTTCCAACTGTTGTACCCAAGTAGTCTATGGCAGGGTCAGCTACATTACTGAAGTCCCCTCCCACTAGGTGTAAGGAGGAGTCGGAGTCTAATAGAATCTCAGCAACTTTCTGCAGCGTCTGCTGCTGTAGTCGTGGGGGTGCGTAGACGCTCACTAGGGTATGGTCTCTGTGCTCCCAGGTCCCTTGTACCGCCACAAATGTGCCATTTGAGTCTGACCAAGTTTTGAAGATGCAAAAGGGTATCGTTTTCCTAATAAGTATTGCCAATCCCCTAGAACCTGTGGAAAATCCTGCGTGGGCCAGTGTTCTATACATGCCTCTCCCCAGAGAATTGCAGTGTGCCCCCCTGAGATGCGTTTCTTGGAGGCGTACTATGTCTGGTTTTAGTCGTTTGAGGTATTTAGCTACCAAGCCGCTTTTGATTTGGTGTTCGAGGCCGTTGACGTTCCATGTCATCGCTGTGTATCCCCCTTCACCCCTGCCCTGTGGAGTAGTCTCTGCCATGTCTGGTTTGCATACCATGTCCCAGAGAACTGCCTGTCTCTAAGCCTGCTGCCTCTGTGTCTCTCCATACCATGGCAGAATCAAGAATACCCCCCTTTTGCTTCCGCTCATAACCTGACCCCTCCAACTCTCCCCTCCCCACTCTCTCTGACTTCCCACATAATTCCCCCTAACTGTCAACATGACAACTGTGTAGTAGGATCAGCCTGAGAGGTCTGTAGCCCCCCTTCCCCTTCCCCCAACAATGAGTTAACTAATGAGAAAATATTTTTTTCCCCCTGAGGCTCAAGGAGCCCAAACCTAGGTCCCTACTAACTGTTGTAGATAGGTCTCAAAGGGCATCTAGTGCTATCTTACTGTCCTTTTGGCATCCAACATGCCCTAGATCTCAGCATTGTTCGCTACCATCTGGTGTTGCGTGCCACGGAGTTTCTCCGGCGTCGTCATCTGCATTTTGCTCCTCCAGCCAGGTGATTTTGTGCATGAGTGGGTGGTCACTGTCAGTTTCCTCTGAGCATTCCTGTTCTGACAGGACTGGAGTAGCTTGTCTCCAGGATCGACCTCTGGGAGATGCTGTCTCTGTTGTCCCTCATTCTGGCACCTCATCCGTGTCCTAGATGTGGGAACTCCTCTCTAGACTCCCTGCAGGCCTTCATGGCGTGCCTCGATGTGGCTTGGTCTGCCGCCCTAGGCCGTGTTTCCCATTTATTCTCTGTGACTTGGGCCTTACTGTAGTCCCCATGGCCGGGCGTTGAGACTCCGTCAGTTCCTTTCTTTGTGTTCTTGGGGGCCGTTCCTCTATCCGGGTCCATGCCTCCTCTGGAGTCTGAAAGAATAAAGTCTTATTTTGAAATATTACTTTAAGTTTTGTGGGGAAAAGTAGCATGTACTGGATACGGAGGTTCCTCAGCTTTTCCTTGACGGAGTCAAAAGTTCTTCTTTGCTTCTGGACTTCTCTAGAGTAGTCTGGGAAGACCAATCTCTATCTTGGTACTTTCCAACCGGTCCTCCACCATGCATCTCATCTCTCGCAGTATTAAGTCTCTATCCTGGTAGTTTAATAATAGAGCGATCTCTGGTGTGGGAGGTGATCCCGCTGGGGATTTTGAGGTGGGCATCCTATGAGCTCGTTCAATCACAAAGCAGGTGGAGAACTGAGCATTCAGGAAGGTGTCTTTGAGCCACTTGTGGAGAAAGGATCCCACGTATGTTCCCTCAATTCCTTCCAGGAAGCCTATAAAACGTAAGTTGTTCCGTCGTGCATGGTTTTCCGCATCGTCCACTCCCCACACAGTCTCCCTCATGGAGGCTGCCAACAGAGTAACTTCTTTCTGCAGACTGTTCATTACATACTCCACTTCCGATATGGGCTGTTCTGCAAGTGCCACTGCAAGTGCCACTTTCTCAGACACATTGCGGAGATCTTGTCGCAGTAGTGTCATGTCAGTGAGCGCTTCTGCTATCCATCCCTAAAGTACTTCTCTGGATGATTGTGTTGCCTGCAGGAGAGTTGCGTTATCTGGCATGGGTGTTGGGTCGCCGGCTGCTCCTGGAATGGGGGAGCCACCAATTTAGCATGTCTGTCCATTTTCCCCTGCCTTTGTGGCTTTGACTCCTTATATCTGGCCATTGGTTGTGAATGTACTATCGTGGGCCTCGGCTGAGTGAGTGTAGCTACGTCTCGTTTCAGTGGGGCATAGATCTGTAGCGGTCGTCCCCCTCTTGTGGTGTAAATGTCCTCTTTTGCACAATTGCTCTCGCACGTTCAATATTATTACATGTGTTGAGGTGTATCATAAGGGTTTCAACTGCAGTCTTCTATCTGTGGATCCCGTAGTAGGCGGAATCTCTTGACCTCACTGTCCCAGTAGTTTGCACTCAATGGCGGCCACCCAGTCTGTTCTCTTCCTTCGGCTTTCTCTATAAGGCTTGTGCCCCCTGTGGCTTTGTGGAAGCCTGATGATTCGTGTCATGGTCTCCTCTTAGTCACTCTCCGTAGGGCTATGTAGGGCTTCCCAGGGGTTTCTCCTGGTCTCCCCTGCCTGCTTGGGGCCCCCTCAGCCACCCACAGACGTGTGTCTCTCAGCTCTGGCAATACAGAAGAAAAATGGTCCCAGTGGGACACCCTTGTAAAGAACGAATATTTATGCAACCACATGTATTAAATTACTTTACACTAAAATGGTTCTGCTCGATATTATTTATTCATATTGAACACCCAAAGAAATGTTCAGAATTCAGCAAACATCTTTAAATTATTTACACAAAAAAGTGTCCCGAAAGGGAAAAAGGAGAAAGGAAAGAAATTGTGCGCAAGGTGAGGATTCAATAGGAAAGGAAGGGTAGTGACATTATATACATCCACATTATTATTCACAAAAAGAAACCTGTACAGCCTGACAATTGGCTATAAATTAGTATAAAGCCATTATGCTGTTGATTTGGCACAGTGAAAAAGCACTGTTGACCACACTGGCACAGAAAAAAGAAATGTTGATGTTTCGACCCAAACACGCGTAGGTTGACCTCGATCCTTACATAGGGGTCTTCCTCAGGACTGATAGGGGGGGCACCTAAGAATTAAGTAATAGCCCTTAGAACATTTGAAATTGTGTAAAACACGTTACTAATAATATTTTTAAGTGAAGGGAAAATAAATTACCGTAAACCACCAATCACTGGTATGGTTGAATGATAATAGTGGGCCCATGGGCTCCTGTGGCAGAGAGCGAACAGATGGCAACCTAGAAAAGAGGTTTGTGTGCCATCAATAATGTCGAAATAAATAATTAATGGCAACTCTGGCACTGTGTATTGTTAGCGCAAGAAAGGGAAACGTGGTTCATTACCTCCGGGAAACAATTCACCGTCTCTCAAGGGAGCGCTGCGGAGGGCAAATCCAGAATCCATAAAGGGTCCGTGTTTCTAGGGAGACACAGTGTTACACACCGCTAAGTCTGAAGTTAGACTCGCTCTGAGCAAAGTCGGGAGAAGCGTATTGAATTACCTCGTGGATTTGACGGACTGTGTCATCACTATGGTTACGTTCTGGCAGCAGCTAGTGACTGTCAAGGCACACGCAACGTGACGTGATTAGGCATTTAAGGAATCCCTATGGCAGTGCTCCATTTACGATGTGGTGAATGGATGTACTTTCCTCGAGGTAATTCAATACGCTTCTTCCGACTTTGCCCAGAGCGAGTCTAACTTCAGACTTAGCGGTGTGTAACACTGTATCCCTGTGTCTCCTTAGAAACCCTCACCTTGTGCACAATTTCTTTCCTTTCTCCTTTTTCCCTTTCGGGCACTTTTTGTGTAAATAATTTCCAGATGTTTACTGGATTCTGAACATTTCTTTGGGTGTTCAATATGAATAAATAATATCGAGCAGAACCATTTTAGTGTAAAGTAATTTAATAGATGTGATTGCATAAATATTTGTTCTTCACAAGGGTGTCCCACTGGGACCATTTTTCTTCTGTATCGTTAACTACCCAGGTCCCAGTGGCAATTCTGGGTTATACCCATTTTTTGTAACTATCTCAGCTCTGGCAGGCAGCTTCACACCAACTCTCGGGAATCACCCACTCCTTCGGTCCTTTATGACGGCTGTCTTCTCTGTAAGGATCTTGTGTTGGGCAATCTGCCCAGGTCCCACCCCACCGACAAGCGCTGTTGTGGGCAACCGCGCAGACCCTCACGGTGTGTGTCTGCCCTCCATCCTCCGCTTCTTGTGCCTGGTGCGTTTACCCTGGCGTATCCCTGAAATATGCGCTCAGTGGTTAGCACAGGGTCTCTCCTGCTGTCTTCTTCTGTCCTTGTACAGGCCCCGGTTGCAACCTGTGGGGGTAGGAATTGCAGCTTGGGCAGGTCGTCCCCGCCTGCCCTGGGTCCGGTGAAGCGGTGTCATGTCCCTGGGGTCCACCTGGGCCGTAGGTGGCCGCCTGTGATCAGTGCTGTGTGGATATGCGACTCAGCTTAGCCTGCTCCTGATACGGTGTGGCGGTGTCGTATCTCTGGGGTCCATCTAGGCCGTATATGGCTGCCTGTAATCAGCGTGTTGCTTGGGGGTTTATGGGGGGACCATGCACTGCTCGCGGGCATGGGAGACCCTGGCGCCCTCCACTTGCTTTGTTCTGGGTGGCCTCCTCATGCCCTACCGCTGTCCGGTTGCGTCTTCAGGTGGGTCTGCATTGGCTCCTCTGGTCCCCATCGTCGGGCCCTACCCTGTCTTCAGTTCTCACCGGTATGGGTTCCAAGGGGCACAGGTCTCCTTGGGCTGCAGGGCCGCCGCTCCCCTCCCAGTGCCTCCTCCATGTCGCATGCCAAGGCTGCAGATCCATGTGGAGCACTTCCTCCCTGCCACCAACAGGACCAGGCTGCGTTGCCTCGGCCTGCAATGGCCACTCCTCCTCCCTCCGGCTACAATGGGGGAAGGGGCCCGGGTCTCAGAGCAAGGTTGGCAGCCGGGGACACCCGGCCCTTTGCCTCTCAATAACTATTTTGTTTATCTGCCTGGACTGTCGACTCCTTGGCTCACCTCATCAGCACTGGTCGCTGCTACCATTGGGGACTGCCATTTTAGGCTCTCTAGTTCAGGATTAGGGGTGGCTTCATTGTTGGTAAGCTTTCTCTACGGGGTATTGATGCTATTACGTTTAGTTCTTGTCGGTACACCCCTCCTTGCATTTCCGTTCCAGTTTCATGATTGGATGGGGCTTGGTAGTCAGGATTCAGCTCAGGATTAGTGTCAGGCTGTTGGAGCCTCCGGGCGATGCGTCTACTCCGCCATTGTGCTGGCCATGTCCCCCCAGTATACTTATTAAGCGGAAGAATTTTTGTTTTGTCCTGATTATTCTTATATCCAGAAACATTCGGAAACAAGGACATTTCATGTAAAAGAGGAGGTAAGTAAGTATCAGGAGAGGAAATAAATAGAAGAATATCATCTGCATAGGCAGTACATTTTAGACTACGATCTCCATAAGGAAAACCAGATATAGAAGAATTACGATGGATCCGAGAGATAAAGGGTTCAAGAGCTGCGATAAATAACAAAGGAGGAGGTGGACATCCTTGTCTGAATCCCCTATAAAGAGGAAATTAGGAGGAGACCATTCACCAATACGGATGCCCGGGGGGCATGATATAAAAGGGAAAAAAGAGCTATAAACTTAGTGCCAAATCCATGCCATGTTAAGGAATGAAACAAAAACTCCCAATTATTTCTATAAAATTCTTTTTCAGCATCTCTCGTAATAGCAGCAAGGGAAGATATAAATGAAGGAGCTTTACTTAAAACATTAAGAAATAATCTAGCATCATCTGATATGTCTCCCTTTAACAAATCCTGATTGTTCTTTCCCTATTAGATGAGAAAGAAAGGATTCAAAATGAAAAGTTAAGAGCTTAGCAAAATTTTATAATCAACATACAACAAAGATATAGGTCTATAATTTTTACATTCATGATGATGTTTACCTCTTTGTGAATAAGACAAATTATGGTTTCCTGAAAGGTACCAGAAGTGGAAGAGGACACTATGAAATGATGAAACAGACGAATCAAATAAGGAAGGAGAATATTAGAAAAATGGAGATAAAACTCTACTGTGAAGCCATCAGGGCCTGGTGTTTTCCCCAACTTCAAATTTCTTAAGGCTAAAGCAATTCTTCAGAAGTAAGGTCATGCTCTAAGGAATCATAAACAGATCTGGGGGAATATGATGACGAGTATGATCTAGATAATTTTCAATCACGGAGGAATGAGAAGCTGATTCAGGGGTATAAAGGTATTTGTAAAATCTAACATTCCTCTAAAATAGCCCAATGTTTAGCAGTAGACCATCCTAAAGATGTTGAAATTGACTCAATAATGTGTCTCTCCTTTCTCCCTTTAACGTAATTGGCCAATCATTTACCAGCTTTATTCCATCCATTATAATAATGTGCATTTTCCTTAAGAAGGATAGAATCAGGTTCCTCAGTAGAAATAGTATTAAACTGCAATTTGGCCTGAATTAAAGTTCTCAGATCAGAAGACAACATAGAAGAGAAATAATTCTGCTCCAAAGACTTAATTGATGAAAATGACATAGTATGCTCTCGTATAGCGACTCTTCTTTTTCTTGGATGCATAAGTTAAAATGAAATCTCGCGCCGAGGCTTCAAGTGTATCCCAGAATAAAAAAGGAGAAGTATCCACGCCATCATTAAACAAAAAAAATTCAGAGACAAAAGAAATAAACAAACTAGAAAACTGGGCATCCTGTACTAAAGAATTGTTAAATCTCCATCTATGCGAAGGAAAACGAGGGGAAACCAAATCCAAGTTCGTAATAATCATAGCATGATCAGAAAGTACAATTGGAGTTATATTGGACTGTACAATATATTGAGCAAGGGATTTAGAAATAAATATATGGTCTAATCTCGAGAGCGTACCATGGGAAGTTGTAAAAGGTATCATCTTGGGCAGTAGGATTAGACAATCTCCAAGAATCTACCAAGACGCCTTTAGAAATAGCAGAATGAAATTGCTTATACATTTTATTTGGCACAAATTGAACCGAGGATTGTCTATCTAAAAATGGGTCCACAATTTGATAAAAATCTCCTCCCAGGATAAAGTATGTATCATGAAATTGTGTGCACTTTCGTGCAATGGAGGGCCAAAAAGAAAAATTGGGTTGTGTTATTACAGTAAGAAAAACATTGTCAATAGTAAGATTTATAATAATCCATCTACCCATATCATCTACGTCTTGAGACACCATAGTAACATTGAGAGATTTTTTGCACAAAATAAGAACACCATTCTTTTTATTAAACGATGGGGAAATAAACACATGACCTATAAACTTCAAGGCTTCAGAATTAACAAGGTGGATTTCCTGAAGAAGAACCAAATCAGGATTCAATTTACCTAGGTAACAAAATACTCTCTCTGCCGTTTAACCGGATTAAGAGATCCTTTAAATTCTAAGATATTACTCAGATTTATGCACAATAAAGGGATAATAACAGTTGAAGAACCATAAGGTATACAAGAAAAGGCCAAGATAGAATATAAGAAAGAAAAAGCATAATGTAAGAAGGAGAAAAGGGAGAGAAGCAACAAAAAAAACAAGAGAAGAAAAAGACAAGGAAGGAAGATATGAAGGAAAAGATGAAAGGAGACAATGAGCAAGAACAGAAGACAGTACAGGTCCAAATAGGACGACTAAGAAAACATACCTGAAAAGAGGAACCAAAGGAAATGGGGTGGTGACGACACAAGAACAGATGACACACCTATAAGGGAGGAATTCACGCTATGCCAGGACGATATACATTAGGGAAGGATGGTACAGTATGCAGACGAGCAAGACAACTCTGTGAAAAGAGAAAGGGGTATAACATAATAAATTACATTTCAAATTATAGCAATACTACCAAAGATAAAGAAGAAAGTAAACATAATAAAACTTGTAAAGACCATAGTGGAAGAATAAATCAACTCAAAGGAAACTTATGGTAACCACACTAACCAACATACAAGATTTGAAAAGGGGATCAATGGAAAAATCAACGCAAGGAAGGACCACCAGTAGCCATGGTATCCGATGTATGAACTTGTATGAACTTTTTGAGTTATGCTGAGTCCTCAAATACAGTAGTGTTAGTTTGATAAGTCACTTTAAAAATACAGTCTTTAATGAAGATTGAAGAATAAGGAATTCTTTTTTCCAGACTGCAGTGGCAGTAGAAACATCTTGAGACAAGAAGATCTTGTGACCCAACCAGGACACTTGCCTATTAGCTTTAGCCACAGCAAGAACCATTCTGTAGATTGTGAAAAAGAATATGATGATCCCTCTTGGCTTCGTGGATGACACAGAAGAAGTAAGACCAGAGCCCAACCTATGAGCTCTCTGGATGTTGAGCAAAGTGGAAGAGGGCATATCCAGTAGTCTTGGGAGAAAGGAGGTGAAAAAGGAAACAGAATCATCACCTTCAAGTGCCTCAGGAAGACCATAAATGCAGAGGTTATTTTGCCTGTTTTCCAAATCTTCTGCATGCTTCTTGAGCTGACCAATCTCCGTTTCCAGACAATGAATTTTAGAAGTTCCATTCTGCAATTCCACCACCTGCTGCTCCACCAAGCAAACACTATTTTCCAGTAATGACCAGTTATCATCCAGATTTTCTATACATTTAATTGTTTCCTCAACAAAGGGACACAGTGCCCGAAACTCCTCAAGCAATAATTCTGAAGAGATCAAAGGTGAAGATTTTTCAGGTGACGGAGGGTCTTGTTTTAGCCTCTTAGTAGCGGAAGAGGGTGCCTAAGTTTTAACTCGAGGAGGACTGCATGAAAGAGGTACGTGAAGCAGAAGAAGTAGCCATCTCTCCGGAGGAATTAAGCTGTGCCAACAATATAACCAATCACTGTAATAGAACCACTATGAGAAGTAGTAGTAGACTTTGTTTTAGGGGAAAAAACAAACTGCAGCTTCTTTAATCTGCCCATAAAGGAAGAGCACAAAAAATAACGCCAGCCAGCACCACATAACTGCAGCCAGAAATTTAAAAGAAAAACAGCAAAGAATGCTCACTTGTGTCATTCAATATAGTGCCAGAGAAATGTCAAGCACAATGTTGCATAAACTGTGGGAAAACCATTGAATGCTTAGCAGTAGAACAGACTGCAGTGGGAGGTTTTCAGAAGAACCAAAAAAAAAAAAAAAAAGAAGAGAAGAGAGGGACAAAAAAAGATCCAGGAAACTCACAGCACATCATGCTTGCCGGAAACAGCAATCTGGAACATTCTAGGATGGCGGTCGCATCTGATGAAGCGGCTGCGACAGAAATATTAAGCCTGATAATGCAGGGCATTCAAAAGAGAGCAACAGAGGAGCATCCCGTCATCTTCTGCCAGCTTTTCCCACAAGGAGGGCCATCCACATACCCACGGAAACACCAAAATGGCGTTTGAAGGTCCTGCCGCAGCGGAGCCCAGACCCTAGGGGGACATCCTGCATGATGCCGTAGCCACGCCCCCTCATCTATACCGTTCTAAAAAAAAATATATGCGGTGGGTAATTTCTTTTTTCTATTAATATGTTATTGCAATCTCATAGCCACCACTCAAATACATATTACATAGGCACTAGTATCTGGTGTGCTTTACACAGGATTATGAAATAGGCAGCTAGTAATCATGCATTCCAACGCATTTTGCCTTTTCCCTTGCACTCTGTATTGCAAATTCCTATGCAAAATCTACAGCACTGCAATTTGCAATATCGCCTGAGAGAGGTAAAACAAATGCAAAACATTTATTCACCTGGCACCTGTTTGATTGTGATTTCAGTTGGTTTGTTTTTCCTTCCTGGTCTCACAGTACTCAGCTCTGCTCCAATCCAGAAATAAAACATGTGACAGTGCCTCTGCTTGCTTAATTTGAGCCCCTGTTTGCTGCATTGCATTCGCTAATCTTCTACTGGGAGGGGACCAGCAAATTATTTTTTGAGGTGAGGCAAGCACTGCAAACAGCATAGTTTTATTCAGTCTGCTGCCCCTGACAGGTTTGGGAAAAAGAACAGTAGGGTGACAGAGGTGAACCAATCAATCAATCAATCAATCAGGGAATTGTAAGCGCGCTACTCACCCGGGAGGGTCTCAAGGTGCTGAGGGGGGGGGGTGGTCCGCAGATCTGTTTAGCCGAAGAGCCAGGTCTTGAGGGTCTTCCTGAAGGTGTTCAGGGAGGGGGCACGTCTGATGTCTGCTGGTAGCTCGTTCCAGGTCTTGGCTGCAATGTGAGCGAAGGATCTTCCGCCTGCTCTGGCTGTGTGGATGTGCGGGGTTTCAGCCAGTGCGAGGTTGGAAGATCGGAGGTTTCTTTTGGGTACGTGGAAGTTGATTCTGTCATTGAGGTATTTGGGTCCGTTGTTGTGTAGGCATTTGTAGGCCTGAGTGAGGATTTTGAAAGTGACTCTTTTTTCCACGGGGAGCCAGTGGAGACTTTGTAGGTGTTGGCTGATGTGTTCGTGTCGGGGGATGCCGAGGACGAGTCTGGCGGCGGTGTTCTGTATTGTTTGGAGTTTGCGGAGTAGGGACTTGTTGATGCCGGCGTAGAGTGCGTTTCCATAGTCCAGTCTGCTGGTGATGAGTGCGTGGGTGACTGTCTTCCTTGACTCACGGGGGATCCACTTGAAGGTCTTGTGGAGGATGTGGAGGGTGTTGAAGCAGCTGGAGGTGACGGCGTTGACCTATCGGTTCATGGTGAGTGATGAGTCGAGTACGATGCCGAGGTTCTTGGCGTGGTCTGAGGGGGTAGGTGGGCTTCCAACGGCGGTCGGCCACCAGGTGCTGTCCCATGCAGAAGGGGTGGTACCGAGGACGAGGACTTCTGTCTTCTCGGCGTTGAGCTTCAGGCAGCTGTTGGTCATCCAGACTGCGACGTCTTGCATTCCTTTCTGGAAGTTGAGTTTGGCAGTGGTGGGGTCTTTGGTGAGGGAGAGGATGAGCTGGGTGTCGTCGGCGTAGGATACGATGTTGAGGCCGTGTTGTCAGACGATGGCTGCAAGGGGGGCCATGTAGATGTTGAAGAGGTTGGGGCTCAGTGATGAACCCTGTGGGACTCCGCAGGTGATTTTCGTGGGGTCGGAGAGGAAGGGTGGGAGCCTGAGCCTTTGGCTTCTTCCGGTGAGGAATGATCGGATCCAGTCCAGGGCTGTTCCTTGTATGCCTGCGTTGTATAGTCTGACGACTAGTGTGCGATGGGAGACGGTGTCGAAGGCCGCTGATAGGTCGAGTAGGATGAGGGCTGCGGAGTGGCCTTGGTCCAGGAGGGTGCGGATGTCATCTGTGGCGGCGAGTAGGGCAGTCTCTGTGCTGTGGTTGCTTCGGAATCCGGATTGGGACGGGTCGAGGACGGCGTTCTCTTCAATGAATCGTGTCAGTTTCCTGTTGACTGTTTTCTCTGCAACTTTGGCTGTGAAGGGGAGGAGCGAGATGGGCCGATAGTTCTTGAGGTCGGTGGGGTCAGCTGTGGGCTTCTTGAGCAGGGGTCTGACTTCTGCAAGCTTCCAGTTGTCTGGGAAGGTGCCTGTTTTAAAGGTGGTGTTGATGGTGCATTGTAGTTCAGGTGCGATGGCAGTCGTGGCTCTGTGGTCGATGTGAGGGGGGCAGGGGTCGGTGGGGGCCCCCGAGTGGATGCTTTTCATGGTCGAGGCGGTATCTTCGGCCGTGATCGGTGTCCAGTTGGAGATGGTGGGCTGGCTGGTGTTTCTGGGGGGGCGGGGGGCCGTCTGTGGTGCCTGGTGGATGGTTGATGAAGTTGTCGTAGAGGTTTTTGATCTTGAGGTGGAAATAGGTTCCAAGCTTGTCGCAGAGGTCCTGGGATGGTGTGATGTCTGTGGCTTTGCTGCGTGGGTTGGTGAATTCCTGAATGACACTGAAAAGTTCCTTGGAGTTGGTGGAGTTGGCCAGGATTTTGTTGTGGATGAAGTTCCTCTTGGTGGCTCTGATCTGGTTATGGTAGTCCATCATGGCGTCCTTGTAGGTGGTGTGGTTTTTGGTTGTCTTGGTGTTTCTCCAGTTCTTCTCCAGGCGTCTGTAGGTGCGACTGGCTTCTTGGAGAGCGGTGGTGAACCAGGCGGCTTTCCTGGGGCGTTGTCTGTCGGGGTTGCCTAGCAGGGCGAGCTCGTCTGCGCAGTTGAAGATAGAGATGTGGAGTTCTCTGGCTGCGTTGTTTGTGTCCGGTGCCCAGGTGTGGTTGTCTCGGGTGAGGGTGGAGTTAAGTTGCTCGTCGGTAACCTTGCTCCAGTTCCTTCGAGGTGGGCGTGGGGCTGGTTTGGGTGGCTTGGGTTTGTCGATGGTGAAGTGTACGCAGTGGTGGTCGGTCCATGGCGGCTGCATTGTGTGGCTGAATTGGACGCTGTTTCCTGCCGTGAAGATGGGGTCGAGGGTGTGTCCTGCTCTGTGGATCGGTGTGTTGACGAGTTGTTTAAGTCCGATGCTAGCGAGGTTGTCACGAAGGATAGTGGGGTTGGGGTCGCTGGGGTTGTCGAGGTGGAAGTTCAGGTCTCCAATGAGTATGTAGTTTGCTGAGGCGATGGCGTGGGGTGCGATGAAGTCAGTGATGGTGGTGGTGAAGGGTGTTCGGGGGCCGGGGGGTCTGTAGATGAGGGTTCCTTGGAGTGTGGCTTTGGGGGTGGTCTGGATCTGGAAGTGCAAGTGTTCGGCGGAGGGGAAGTTTTCACTGGAGGTGGTGAGGCGGAGGGTGCTCTTGTGGGTGATGGCGAGGCCCCCTCCTGGGTGGTTGGGGCGGTCTTTCCTCTGGATCTTGTATCCGTCTGGGATGGCGGTGCTGATGTCAGGGGCGGAGGATGCATTGGTCCAGGTCTCTGTGAAGAAGGCGATGTCGGGCGAGAGAGAGACGAGTAGGTTCCAGATTTCCATGGCGTGTTTGTGTACGGAGCGTACGTTGAGGAGGATGCATTTTAGGGTGTCCCCGTGCTGGCGTCGGTGGTGTTGGAGGCCGGGGTGGCAGTGACGGTCTGGCGGCAGTGGAGGCAGGAGAACTGGCCATGGGTCGTGTTCGGCAAGGCCTGTTGGCATTCTCTAAGTCTGCCAGGGTTGAGTGCGAGTAGGGTGGTGGTGTCGTAGCGATGGGTAGTAGGAGGTCCAGCGTTCCTGGCGCTGGCCGCGGTCGGGTCGCGGACGGGCGCAGACGGGCTTGCCTTTGGCGTGCCGGCGGCGCGCCCGCTGTGCACGTCCGCTGCACGACCGCGCAGCGGCCGCCATTAAGTAGGGGAGGTGGGAGGAAGGAGAGGTTGGGAGGCAGGAGTGGGGAAATTTCCGGGGGGGAGGGGCCGCAGGGGCAGCAGTGGTGAAAGGCAAAAGGAACAGGCAGGCACGAGAAAATAAAAACAGTGGTGGAATTAGAGCAAGACACAGATGGGCACAATAACAGTGGCACAACAGGGAAAAATTAATAAAAAAACGGCTGAGAAAGGTTGCGGTGGTTGCAGGCAGTCTGGTCCCAGTTAAAGCGGGCAGCAGGCGCAGGAGCGGGCAGCAGCCTCGAACCTCCCAAGGAGGAGGTCGGGGTCTGGAGGCAAGAGACGGCACAGCGGAGCTGCGGGGAGAGAGTGGACCTAGACCGAGGGTCGGAGGTCTTACTCCCCGGATTGCAAAAGCACAACAATTCTTAATCATATGTACACTTTTTGCCCAGTCCGGCTTGCCTTGAATCAAATGTTTGGTGAAAACATTCAACCAGAAGAAAAATACCTTAAAAATCTGCTAGGGAACTAGGCTAATTTTGCATGTGAACAATGGATTTAACATCTGCTTGGCAAAACAGTTGTACATTGTTAAATTCTGCAGTTTCATCATTTTGGGAATGTTTTTTGACTTTTGGGTGGTTTGTGCCATAATGTTCACAACATTATGGGCCAGATTTACTAACATTTGGTGCCACGAAAAGCAGCAAAACAACTTGCTGTGCTGCATCAAATGAAGAGAGCAGGAATGTGCCATACTTACTAAGATATGGTGCATTCCTGCTCTTTTCTCTGCACTAGTTCCAAAACAGACACCCTGAAGCCATAGTTCTAGGGTACCTGTGTTACAAGCAGGATTGCTGTTGTGCAGGAAGAGATATCTTCTCGCACAAAAACAAAAATGAGAGGCATTTTCCTCTTTCCATGTGTGATGCAGAATGCAGTGGAAAGCAATTTTGAACAGTATTTCTATAATCATTCCTGCAACCTTGATGCTAAGTATGATAAAATCATGAGAGAACACTATTTTTAGTTTTTGAACTGTGTCTGTGGCCTTTTAACTGGGAAGACCTTTACATTCATTGTAATCAGGCACAGGATAGTGTGCAATCACAACTGTTATTTTTGCAACTTACCTTTAACATGAAGGTTCGTGCAGGTTGGTGCATGTGCCAGCCTTAAGACACACTTATAGTGGTTGCAGGGCTGGACACCCCTTTTTCATGTGCTATTCCACACTGAGTAAATGACATTTATGCCATATATTCAGTCTTGGCATACAATGGACATACATTAAAGCCAAATGATCATACTCCACAATGTTTCTCCACAAAAAAATTAGCTGTGCTCACTCGTCATGAGCTGCATACACCAACATTCTTTACTTGAAGACGGTTAATGTCCCGACACATTTCGGGACTCCGCCTTTCTCATGGGTCAAGGAGCCACGTAACTATGCTTATACAAATAATGCACTTGTGACTAAAGACGTCAACAGAGAATAAAGGTATATAGGAGCAGATGGTCAATCAACATAGCAGACATATTGGAATATGCACAGATGTTAGAACATGCACAGCTGTTTCTACCTTACCAATTGTCTTGAGCCGAAAATTTGGCGGTATGCGAGGGTATACGAGCTGTGAACAAAGGATATATATATATATATATATATATATATATTATCTACTGGCGGTCGCCAGTAGATAGTTATAGTTACAACCTATTATCCATAGGAAATCCGCGACATTCTATTTGAAATAACTCTCTTGCCGGTTGACGTATCTTCGCAAAATTTTCAAACTTTGTGGCCCGCTCCGGTCCGCTCCTACCCTGAAAGTCTCGGGGGATTCGTCAAGCGGGGGCCGAGAAAAAGGGGGTCCCAAATCGCGTTTTCCCCATGCATTTTTCCATAGGAAACTTTAGACACGGCTACAGCCCGAACTGCTGAACGGAATTGCACCAAATTTGGCAAAGAGATAGTTCTTGGTTCAGAAAGAACCCTTTTGTTAAATGGTGTAAATCCGTTCAGTAGTTGCTGAGAAAATGAAAAGTAAAAAAGATAGTGATATCTAGGGCTTCGGATCCTCCCGAGCACGAGCTTTATGTTAATTGGCTGTCAACACTCCAAACCAGGAAGTGTTGGCAGCCATTTTGTCCCTCGGTAGAACCGAGGGACAGAAACAAGTGCGCAAAGCGCACAAAGGGGGCAGGGTAGAAACACCCTGACCCCTAGGTCTGCTCAGGGGTCCCACAAGGACCCCTGGGCAAAAAAATTTAAAAAAAAAAAAAAATTGGCAGGATGCGCTCAGGGAGCGCGAACCCTGCCGAAAAAATCGAAGCGCGGTCTCCCGCGCTTCGATAGTTAATTGGCCCCGGGTGGGCCAAGTCCCGGGGGCATGCTGGGGGGTTAATTTTATGTGTGGGGGCCTCTAAGGGCCTCCAAGCCCCGGGGACCACCACCCCCGGGGCCTTATGTATAATGGTGCGGGAGGGCTCTGAGCCCTCCCGCAGCCCCGGGACCACCACCTCCCCGGGGCTTTCAAAATGTAGGGAGGGGGGCCGCGCGGCCCCCTCCTGGAGCCCTTGATGGCCCTGGGGACCGCCACCCCCAGGGCCGGCTCCTGCAGTGTCCCGGGGTGCCTACCCCCGGGACACTGCTGTTTGCAATGACAGGGACGGAGCCTCACGGCTCCCGTCCTGTCATTGCAAACTGCTTTGGATATTGGAAGAGAGAGCAGGAAACCTGCTCTCTCTTCCAATATCCAAAGCCGACTGCTTTCCACATGGGGAGCAGCATGTTAGCTGCTCCCCATGTGTAAAGCAATGCCGGCTCCCGTAGGACACGGGAGCCGGCGGGACTGTGGGGGTTTGGGGACCCCCCACAGTCCCCAACGAGAGTCCAGGCCCCGGGCGATGGGGTCCCCGGGGCCATAAGTGGCCCGGGAGGGGGCCACGCAGCCCCCTCCCCAAAGTAAAAAAATTAAAAAAAAAAAATTAAAAGTGCAAGGCCGGCCCCGGGGATGGGGTCCCCGGGGCCTTAAATGGCCTGAGGAGGGGGCCACGCAGCCCCCTCCAAATAAAAAAGAGGCCATGCCCCGGGGGATGGGGTCCCCGGGGCCAATACAGGCCCAGGGAAGGGGGCCACGTGGCCTCCTTCCTGTTTTTTTTTTTTATTTTAATAAAAAAAAAGGGGTAAGGCCCTGGGGGATGGGGTCCCCAGGGCCTAAAAATAGGAAAAAGGAAGGGGGGGCCACAAAGCGCACAAAGGGGGCAGGGTAGAAACACCCTGACCCCCTAGGTCTGCTCAGGGGGTCCCACAAGGACCCCCTGGGCAAAAAATTAAAAAAAAAAAAAAAATTGGCAGGATGCGCTCAGGGAGCGCGAACCCTGCCGAAAAAAATCGAAGCGCGGTCTCCCGCGCTTCGATAGCTAATTGCCCCCGGGTGGGCCAAGTCCCGGGGGCATGCTGGGGGGGTTAATTTTATGTGTGGGGGCCTCTAAGGGCCTCCAAGCCCCGGGGACCACCACCCCCCGGGGCCTTATGTATAATGGTGCGGGAGGGCTCTGAGCCCTCCCGCAGCCCCGGGGACCACCACCTCCCCGGGCTTCTTTTTTAAATTAAAAACCTGTGTGGGGGGCTCCAGCCCCCACACGCCCCGGGACCACCACCTCCCCGGGGCACTAAGAAAATTAAAATGGGGGTCCGTTTGGACCCCAAGCCCCGGGGACCACCACATCCCCGGGGCTTTCAAAATGTAGGGAGGGGGCCGCGCGGCCCCCTCCTGGAGCCCTTGATGGCCCTGGGGACCGCCACCCCCCAGTGCCGGCTCCTGCAGTGTCCCGGGGTGCCTACCCTCGGGACACTGCTGTTTGCAATGACAGGACGGGAGCCTCGCGGCTCCCGTCCTGTCATTGCAAACTGCTTTGGATATTGGAAGAGAGAGCAGGAAACCTGCTCTCTCTTCCAATATCCAAAGCCGATTGCTTTCCACATGGGGAGCAGCATGTTAGCTGCTCCCCATGTGCAAAGCAATGCCGGCTCCCGTAGGACACGGGGAGCCGGCGGGACTGTGGGGGTTTGGGGACCCCCCACAGTCCCCAACGAGAGTCCAGGCCCCGGGCGATGGGGTCCCCGGGGCCATAAGTGGCCCGGGAGGGGGGGCCACGCAGCCCCCCTCCCCAAAGTAAAAAAATTAAAAAAAGATTTTTAAAAAGTGCAAGGCCGGCCCCGGGGATGGGGTCCCCGGGGCCTTAAATGGCCTGAGGAGGGGGCCACGCAGCCCCCTCCAAATAAAAAAAAAGAGGCCATGCCCCGGGGATGGGGTCCCCGGGGCCAATACAGGCCCAGGGAAGGGGGCCACGTGGCCCCCTTCCTGTTTTTTTTTTTTATTTTAATAAAAAAAAAGGGGTAAGGCCCTGGGGGATGGGGTCCCCAGGGCCTAAAAATAGGAAAAAGGAAGGGGGCCACACAGCTCCCCTTCAGGGGGAAAAAAAAACGATCGGGCCCGTAGGCCCCGCCCCTTCCTTCACCACTCTGCAAACGCGCCCCTGGCGCGTTTGCAGAGGGGGAACGAATTCCCCTTGAATACTGGGGGTCCCTGGGGCCAACTAGCCCACCAAGAACCTTCCAGTATGCGCCAGGGGGCTGCCTTGCAGAGAGGTGTACAGAGGCCACGCCCTTTTACACCTCTCTGCAACGCAGCTCTTTGGCGCTTTTGGAGGTATATGGTGGGCTAGATGCACCCCAGGGACCCTCAGGATTCAAGGGGAGTTAAACCCCGACTTAAAACGCGACACGGGCGCGTTTGCACAGTGGTGAAGGGAGGGGCGGGGCTTCAGGTGACATGTGTGCAAACAGGCCCCGTGGCGCGTTTTAAGATGGGGAATTAAATCCTCTTCAATCCTGAGGGTCCCTGGAGGTCAACTAGCCCAACAGGTACGTCCAGAAAGCGCCACAGAGCTGCGTTGCAGAGAGGTGTAAAAGGGGTGTGGCCTCTGTACATGTCTCTGCAACGCAGCCCCTGGCGCATACTGGAGGTTCCTGGTGGGCTAGTTGGCCCGTAGGGACCCTCATGATTCAAGGGGACTTAATCCCCAACTTAAAACGCGCCACGGGGCGCGTTTGCACAGATGTCACCTCAGGCCCCGCCCCCTCCCTTCACCATTGTGCAAATATTCCTCTAAAATCAGCCGAAATACGAATTCTGATTTACTCACATGTTATCAGGAGAGACCTCAGTGCTGCATCTTTCAGCCCAGTACTGGTCCTGAAAAGTAATTTTAACCGTACTTACCGGTAACTTGAATTTCCTTCATAGGCTAACATTGACTGGTTTCACTTGGAAATTCTTCTAAGTGTGGAGTTTTGGAACTTTAAAATATTCCTCTAAAATCAGCCAAAATCCGAATTCTGATTTACTCACCTGTTATCAGGAGAGACCTCAGTGCTGCATCTTTCAGCCCAGTACTGATCCTCAAAAGTAATTTTAACCGTACTTACCAGTAACTTGAATTTCCTTCCATAGGATATCATTGCCTGCTTTTTGCTGAAAAAGTTTCTAAGTGTTGATTTTTGAAACATACAAATATTCCTCTAAAATCAGCCGAAATCCGAATTCTGATTTACTCACCTGTTATCAGGAGAGACCTCAGTGCTGCATCTTTCAGCCCAGTACTGGTCCTGAAAAGTAATTTTAACCGTACTTACCAGTAACTTGAATTTCCTTCATAGGCTAACATTGACTGGTTTCACTTGGAAATTCTTCTAAGTGTGGAGTTTTGGAACTTTAAAATATTCCTCTAAAATCAGCCAAAATCCGAATTCTGATTTACTCACCTGTTATCAGGAGAGACCTCAGTGCTGCATCTTTCAGCCCAGTACTGATCCTCAAAAGTAATTTTAACCGTACTTACCAGTAACTTGAATTTCCTTCCATAGGATATCATTGCCTGCTTTTTGCTGAAAAAGTTTCTAAGTGTTGATTTTTGAAACATACAAATATTCCTCTAAAATCAGCCGAAATACGAATTCCGATTTACTCACCTGTTATCAGGAGAGACCTCAGTGCTGCATCTTTCAGCCCAGTACTGATCCTCAAAAGTAATTTTAACCGTACTTACCGGTAACTTGAATTTCCTTCATAGGCTAACATTGACTGGTTTCACTTGGAAATTCTTCTAAGTGTGGAGTTTTGGAACTTTAAAATATTCCTCTAAAATCAGCCAAAATCCGAATTCTGATTTACTCACCTGTTATCAGGAGAGACCTCAGTGCTGCATCTTTCAGCCCAGTACTGATCCTCAAAAGTAATTTTAACCGTACTTACCAGTAACTTGAATTTCCTTCCATAGGATATCATTGCCTGCTTTTTGCTGAAAAAGTTTCTAAGTGTTGATTTTTGAATCATACAAATATTCCTCTAAAATCAGCCGAAATACGAATACCGATTTACTCACCTGTTATCAGGAGAGACCTCAGTGCTGCATCTTTCAGCCCAGTACTGATCCTCAAAAGTAATTTTAACCGTACTTACCGGTAACTTGAATTTCCTTCATAGGCTAACATTGACTGGTTTCACTTGGAAATTCTTCTAAGTGTGGAGTTTTGGAACTTTAAAATATTCCTCTAAAATCAGCCGAAATACGAATTCCGATTTACTCACCTGTTATCAGGAGAGACCTCAGTGCTGCATCTTTCAGCCCAGTACTGATCCTCAAAAGTAATTTTAACCGTACTTACCAGTAACTTGAATTTCCTTCCATAGGATATCATTGCCTGCTTTTTGCTGAAAAAGTTTCTAAGTGTTGATTTTTGAAACATACAAATACTCCTCTAAAATCAGCCGAAATCCGAATTCTGATTTACTCACCTGTTATCAGGAGAGACCTCAGTGATGCATCTTTCAGCCCAGTACTGGTCCTGAAAAGTAATTTTAACCGTACTTACCAGTAACTTGAATTTCCTTCATAGGCTAACATTGACTGGTTTCACTTGGAAATTCTTCTAAGTGTGGAGTTTTGGAACTTTAAAATATTCCTCTAAAATCAGCCGAAATACGAATTCCGATTTACTCACCTGTTATCAGGAGAGACCTCAGTGCTGCATCTTTCAGCCCAGTACTGATCCTCAAAAGTAATTTTAACCGTACTTACCGGTAACTTGAATTTCCTTCATAGGCTAACATTGACTGGTTTCACTTGGAAATTCTTCTAAGTGTGGAGTTTTGGAACTTTAAAATATTCCTCTAAAATCAGCCGAAATACGAATTCCGATTTACTCACCTGTTATCAGGAGAGACCTCAGTGCTGCATCTTTCAGCCCAGTACTGATCCTCAAAAGTAATTTTAACCGTACTTACCAGTAACTTGAATTTCCTTCCATAGGATATCATTGCCTGCTTTTTGCTGAAAAAGTTTCTAAGTGTTGATTTTTGAAACATACAAATACTCCTCTAAAATCAGCCGAAATCCGAATTCTGATTTACTCACCTGTTATCAGGAGAGACCTCAGTGATGCATCTTTCAGCCCAGTACTGGTCCTGAAAAGTAATTTTAACCGTACTTACCAGTAACTTGAATTTCCTTCCATAGGCTAACATTGACTGGTTTCACTTGGAAATACTTCTAAGTGTGGAGTTTTGGAACTTTAAAATATTCCTCTAAAATCAGCTGAAATCCGAATTCCGATTTACTCACCTGTTATCAGGAGAGACCTCAGTGCTGCATCTTTCAGCCCAGTACTGGTCCTGAAAAGTAATTTTAACCGTACTTACCAGTAACTTGAATTTCCTTCCATAGGATATCATTGTCTGGTTTTCAGCAGAAAAGTTTCAAAGTGTTGATTTTCACAAACTACAAATATTCCTAAAAATCGCCTGTATGACTTAAACGCATTCTTTCAACTGTTTACAGGAGATGCACCAGTGCTGGATCCAGGATCCAACACTGAGTAAGAAAAAGTAACTGATAACAGTTTTTAACTTCTAAGTGAATTTCCTTTCTTAGGATAACATTGGTGATTCTATGAGAAAAAGTTTCTAAGTGTGAACTTTTAAAGTACAATAATATTCCTTAAAAATCACGACTGTAACCAAAACGCTTTTACTCAACTGTTTACAGGAGATGTCCCAGGACTGAATCTAGGATCCAGTAATGTGGTTAGAAAAGTAATCCATAAAGTAACTAATTGCATTTAACTAGAAATTCACATTGAGCTGAATGTTGCATTGTGTTTGAAAATGTGTTGCCCATTGCAACAACTGTAACTACTGTACTTAAAAGTCTATTGCCTATGTGCAAAGTAATTAAACTAAAGTAATTCATTCTGAGAAAGTATTTTTTGTAATGTAATGTATAATGTAATTACAATGTAATTTAAAAAATAAAATATGTAAAAAAAATTGTTTCTAAAAAATTTGGAAATCAATATGAAAAAAATGTATATAACAATTAATACATTTAAAAATTGTCATTTACAAAACCTTTGAAATTCACTGAAAAAACTGTAGGTTTCAGACATGTTATAGTTACAAATTAGCATTTAAAAAACCTTTGAAATTCACTGAAAAAACCATAGGTTTCAGGGACGTTATAGTTACAAATTAGCATTAAAAAAACTTTGAAATTCACTGAAAAAACCATAGGTTTTAGGGACAGTTATAGTTAGTTGGACATTGCACTCGTACAAAACCCGTGAAATTCCCCCGTTATAGTTAGTCCAGCTAACTATAACTCGCGCCCCCGCAATGCACTGCTGATGACGTCACATATTACATCACTCATGACATGGTCAGTGACATCACTGATGACATCACTGATGACATCTCAAATGACATCACTGATGACATCATCCACGTGATAATCTGATGCACCTCCTCACACCCTAATATAACCTTTGATACACCCACTCTAAATTACAGACTGCCATTCGCAAAACCATAGACACTCCAACACCAATAACTACATACCCACTCACTGATTCTTAGGTCTACGCACACATCCACTCACTCACCCGTACAGTCACTCATACTTACGGTCACTCAGTACAGGACTATCATATGCACTCATACTCCTATATAGACACTCAAACACCGCCACTCATCCATAGAGGTACTCACACACCTAGTCAGTCATGCAAATAATTAAACACACTACCATTTACTCACCTATACAGTTATACACACACCAGCTCACTTACTCATACAAATAGTAGCACAATCTTACGCTCTTATACAATCACTGATACAAGCACACACTCATCCATACAGCCACTATCACAATCACTCACTCTCGCTTATAGCTATTTATATACTCCAACACACATATATACTGCCTTTCACATATGTAGTTACTCACACATGTACCACTGGGACATACATTCACTCACTAACACACTCTTACACACACTTACCCACCCATACAGTCTATCACAGTTGCACTCTTGAAACCATCCACCCAGTGAATCACCCACTCACACATCTATGCACAGAGTTGCACACACCCCTCCCACACAAACACTCAGGCACCCATACAGATACTCAGACAAGCATTCAATAACTCATATAGACACTCATGTAGCTATTCACAAACACATGCAGCCACTTACACAGCAACAGACAGACGGATACAGACATTCACCCAGTTTAGTCACTAACCCATGCATTCAGTAAGATACGTTAAATCACTCACTTATAGAGTCAGTCACGCACCTACTAAATCATCCATACAGACACTTACACACCCACTCATTCTTCAATACGTCTTTTCCTATATATATTAAAAATATTTAAACTTTACAGAAACACACAGTCACTGGATGATGTCATCAGTGATGTCATCAGTGATGTCATTTGAGATGTCATCAGTGATGTCATCAGTGATGTCACTGACCATGTCATGAGTGATATAATATGTGACGTCATCAGCAGTGCATTGCTGGGCGCGAGTTATAGTTAGCTGGACTAACTATAACAGGGGAATTTCACGGGTTTTGTACGAGTGCAATGTCCAACTAACTATAACTGTCCCTAAAACCTATGGTTTTTTCAGTGAATTTCAAAGGTTTTTTAAATGCTAATTTGTAACTATAACGTCCCTGAAACCTATGGTTTTTTCAGTGAATATATATATATATATATATATATATATATATATATATATATATATATATTATCTACTGGCGGTTGCCAGTAGATAGTTATAGTTAGGACCTATTTTCCATAGGAAATCCGCAACATTCTATTTGAAATAACGTTGGCGCCGGTTGACGAATCTTCGCGAAATTTTCAAAACTAGTGGGGCGCTCCGGTCCGCTCCTATCCTGAAAGTCTCGGGGTGATTCGTCAAGTGGGGGCCGAGAAAAAAGGGGTCCCAAAACGTGTTTTCCCCATGCAATTTTCCATAGGAACCTTTAGTCGCAGCTACAGCCCGAACTGCTGAATGGAATTACACCAAATTTGGCAGAGTCGTGCCTTTTGCTTAAGTGGTGTAAATCCGTTCAGTAGTTACTGAGAAAATCAAAAATAAAATCACATATATAGCTATGGCCGCGTAGGGTCCGCGTACCCTCCCGATCAATCAATCAATCAATCACGGCATTTATAGAGCGCGCTACTCACCCGGGAGGGTCTCAAGGCGCTGGGGAGGGGGTAAGTTACTGCTCGAACAGCCAGGTCTTGAGCTGCTTCCTGAAGGAGAGATGGTCCTGGGTTCGCCGAAGGTGAGTGGGGAGGGAGTTCCAGGTCTTGGCTGCCAGGTAGGAGAAGGATCTTCCTCCGGCGGTGGTTCTGCGGATGCGTGGTACGGTGGCGAGGGCGTGGCTGGTTGATCGTAGCTGGCGTGTGGGCGTGTAGAAGGTCATGCGGTCGTTGAGGTACTTTGGGCCCAGGTCGTGGAGGGCCTTGTGTGCGTGGGTGAGGAGTCTGAACGTGATTCTCTTGCTGACGGGGAGCCAGTGCAGGTCTTTCAGGTGCACGGTGATGTGGCTGTGTCGGGGGATGTCCAGGATGAGTCGTGCGGAGGCGTTCTGGATGCGCTGGAGTCTCTTTTGAAGTTTGGCTGTGGTTCCGGCGTAGAGGGTGTTCCCATAGTCCAGTCGGCTGGTGACGAGTGCCTGGGTGACGGTCTTCCTGGTTTCAGTGGGGATCCATCTGAAGATCTTGCGGAGCATGCGCAGGGTGTTGAAGCATGAAGATGAGACGGCGTTGACTTGTCTGGTCATCGACAGGGAGGAGTCCAGGATGAAGCCCAGGTTGCGTGCGTGGTCCGTTGGCTTGGGCGCGGTGCCCAGGGCCGGGGGCCACCAGGAGTCGTCCCAGGCGGAGGGTGATGAGCCCAGGATGAGGACTTCCGTCTTGTCTGAGTTCAGTTTAAGGCGGCTGTTCCTCATCCAGTCGGCGACGTCTCTCATCCCGTCGTGTAGGTTGGCTCTGGCGGTGGTGGGGTCGTTGGTGAGGGAGAGGATCAGCTGGGTGTCGTCGGCGTAGGAGATGATGTTGAGGTTGTGTCGGCGTGCGATGGCTGCGAGGGGGCTCATGTAGACGTTGAAGAGGGTTGGGCTGAGTGAGGATCCTTGTGGAACGCCGCAGATGACTTCGGTGGCTTCGGATCTGAACGGGGGAGGCGGACTCTCTGGGTTCTTCCGGCGAGGAACGAGATGATCCATTCCAGTGCTTTCTCTCGGATTCCGATGTTGCTGAGGCGCTTCACTAGGGTGCGGTGGCAGACGGTGTCGAACGCCGCAGAGAGGTCCAAGAGGATGAGGGCAGCTGTTTCCCCGTTGTCGGTTAGGGTTCTGATGTCGTCGGTGGCTGCGATAAGGGCGGTCTCGGTGCTGTGGTTGGCCCGAAACCCGGACTGCGAGGGGTCGAGGGATCCATTCATCTCGAGGAAGGCGGCAAGCTGTCTGTTGACGGTCTTCTCGATGACTTTGGCCGGAAACGGAAGGAGCGAGATGGGACGGTAGTTCTTGAGGTCGGTGGGGTCCGCCGTTGGTTTCTTCAGGAGGGCGGTAAGCTCGGCGTGCTTCCAGCTCTCCGGGAAGGTGGCGGTGTGGAAGGAGGAGTTGATGATGTCCCGGAGATGGGGTGCGATGGTGGCGTCGGCTTTGTTGAAGACGTGGTGTGGGCAGGGGTCGGTTGGTGATCCGGAGTGGATGGAGTTCATCGTGCGGGTGGTGTCTTCGGTGCTGATCGGGGTCCAGTTGCAGAGGGTGGTGGTGGCGGGCGTTGGTTCGGCGGTAGGGTGCGTTGTTTGTGCGTCGAAGCTGTTGTGTATGTCGGTGATCTTGCGGTGGAAGAACGCGGAGAGTGAGTTGCAGAGGTCTTGCGAGGGGTGATGTCGTTGTTTCCGGCGCTGGGGTTGGAGAACTCTTTGACGATGCTGAAAAGTTCCTTGCTGTCATGGGCGTTGTTGTCCAGTCGTTCTTTGAGTGCCGACTTCTTGGTGGCACGGATCAGCTGGTGGTGTTTGCGGGTGGCGTGCTTGAGGGCGGTCCTGTTGTCTGTGGTCTGGTCGAGTCGCCAGGTTTTCTCGAGAGTGCGGCAGTTCTTCTTGGATTCCTTGAGTTCGTTGGTGAACCAAGGGGTTTTCTTGCTTCCGGGTCTGCTGGGAGGGTTTTTTAGTGGTGCGAGGTCGTCGGCGCAGGCGGTCAGCCACTTGGCGAGGTTGCTGGCTGCTTCGTTTGGGTCCGTTGTGTTGGTGGGTGTGTTCTGGCTGAGGGAGGCGGTGAGCTGCTCGGCGGTGATCTTGCTCCAGCTCCGGCGGGGAGCCTGTTGCGGGTGGTGGTGGGTCGCAGTCTTTCTGAAGCTGAAGTGGACGCAGCTGTGGTCGGTCCAGTGGAGTCCGGTGGCGTGGCTGAAGGAGATGTGCTTGCTGGACGAGAAGACGGGGTCAAGCGTGTGGCCGGCGTAGTGGGTGGGCGTGTTCACCAGTTGCTTGAGTCCGAGGTTGGCGAGGTTGTCCAGCAGGGCGGTGGTGTTTCTGTCGTTGTTGTTCTCCAGGTGGAAGTTGAGGTCCCCTAGGAGGATGTAGTCGGCTGAGGGCATGGCGTGCGGGCTGATGAAGTCTGCGATGTCTTCGCTGAATAGTGTGCGTGGTCCCGGGGGTCTGTAGATGAGGGTGCCTCGGAGGGTGGTCTTGGGGTCAGTGTGTATCTGGAAGTGTAGGTGTTCGGCGGCGGAGAAGGTCTCGTCGGAGTTAGTCGAGATGCGGATGGTGTTCTTGTGTACGATGGCGATGCCTCCTCCCGTCTGGTTGACGCGGTCCTTCCGGGTGATCTTGTATCCATCCGGGATGGCTATGGCGATGTCGGGCGCTGAGGAGGCGTTCATCCAGGTCTCGGTGAGGAAGGCGATGTCCGGTGCTGTTGCGTCGAGCAGGTCCCAGAGTTCCACGGCGTGCCTGTGGACGGAGCGGGTGTTCAGCAGGATGCATTTCAGGTGGTTGCTGCTGTTGCTCGACTTGGCGGAGGTGGTGCACGTCCGGGGGCAGGTGAATCGGCAGGCTTGGCAGGCGAAGGGTCCGTGGGTGCGTCTCGGTGAGGCTCGGTAGCAGGCAGGGTTCCGGTCGGCATTGAGTGCGGTGAGTGTGGCGGCGTCGTAGGTCCGTCGAGTAGTGTTGCGTTGGTGGGTTCCAGGGGTTCTGGCGCTGGGCGCGGTCCAGTCGCGGACGGGCGCAGACGGGCTTGCCTTAGGCGCGCCACGGCGCGCCAGCGGCGCGGCCGTGCAGCGGCCGCCATTTATGGGGAGGTGGGAGGGAGGAGCCGCTGGGTGGCGGGAGGTAGGGGCAGCGAATGGGCAGTCAGGGGGGCGGGGCCGCAGGGAACGCAGCGGCGGGAGTGGCGAGAGGCAGCGGGGGCACAGAAAGGAAAAACAGGGGGAGAGCAGACAAAATCACGGGCACAACAACAGTGGGGCAGCGAGGGGCACAGAAAGGAAAAACAGGGGGAGAGCAGGCAAAATCACGGGCACAACAACAGTGGGGCAGCGAGGGGCACAGAAAGGAAAAACAGGGGGAGAGCAGGCAAAATCACGGGCACAACAACAGTGGGGCAGCGAGGGGCACAGAAAGGAAAAACAGGGGGAGAGCAGGCAAAATCACGGGCACAACAACAGTGGGGCAGCGAGGGGCACAGAAAGGAAAAACAGGGGGAGAGCAGGCAAAATCACGGGCACAACAACAGTGGGGCAGCGAGGGGCACAGAAAGGAAAAACAGGGGGAGAGCAGACAAAATCACGGGCACAACAACAGTGGGGCAGCGAGGGGCACAGAAAGGAAAAACAGGGGGAGAGCAGGCAAAGTCACGGGCACAACAACAGTGGGGCAGCGAGGGGCACAGAAAGGAAAAACAGGGGGAGAGCAGACAAAATCACGGGCACAACAACAGTGGGGCAGCGAGGGGCACAGAAAGGAAAAACAGGGGAGAGCAGACAAAACGGGCACCGGGGCCACAAGCGGAGGGCGATCTTACCTACAGGAGCAGCGGGCAGACAACACAGGCGGAGCTGTGTGGTGGGGGAGCGACCTACCTGGCAAGGTCAAGGGTCGCTCTCCTCACCGTGCAGCGGCCGCCATTTATGGGGAGGTGGGAGGGAGGAGCAGCTGGGAGGCGGGAGGTAGGGGCAGCGAATGGGCAGTCAGGGGGCGGGGCCGCAGGGAAGCGCAGCGGCGGGAGTGGCGAGAGGCAGCGGGGGCACAGAAAGGAAAAACAGGGGGAGAGCAGACAAAATCACGGGCACAACAACAGTGGGGCAGCGAGGGGCACAGAAAGGAAAAACAGGGGAGAGCAGGCAAAATCACGGGCACAACAACAGTGGGGCAGCGAGGGGCACAGAAAGGAAAAACAGGGGGAGAGCAGACAAAATCACGGGCACAACAACAGTGGGGCAGCGAGGGGCACAGAAAGGAAAAACAGGGGGAGAGCAGGCAAAATCACGGGCACAACAACAGTGGGGCAGCGAGGGGCACAGAAAGGAAAAACAGGGGAGAGCAGACAAAATCACGGGCACAACAACAGTGGGGCAGCGAGGGGCACAGAAAGGAAAAACAGGGGGAGAGCAGGCAAAATCACGGGCACAACAACAGTGGGGCAGCGAGGGGCACAGAAAGGAAAAACAGGGGGAGAGCAGACAAAATCACGGGCACAACAACAGTGGGGCAGCGAGGGGCACAGAAAGGAAAAACAGGGGGAGAGCAGGCAAAATCACGGGCACAACAACAGTGGGGCAGCGAGGGGCACAGAAAGGAAAAACAGGGGGAGAGCAGACAAAATCACGGGCACAACAACAGTGGGGCAGCGAGGGGCACAGAAAGGAAAAACGGGGAGAGCAGACAAAATCACGGGCACAACAACAGTGGGGCAGCGAGGGGCACAGAAAGGAAAAACAGGGGGAGAGCAGGCAAAATCACGGGCACAACAACAGTGGGGCAGCGAGGGGCACAGAAAGGAAAAACAGGGGGAGAGCAGGCAAAATCACGGGCACAACAACAGTGGGGCAGCGAGGGGCACAGAAAGGAAAAACAGGGGGAGAGCAGGCAAAATCACGGGCACAACAACAGTGGGGCAGCGAGGGGCACAGAAAGGAAAAACAGGGGGAGAGCAGACAAAATCACGGGCACAACAACAGTGGGGCAGCGAGGGGCACAGAAAGGAAAAACAGGGGGAGAGCAGGCAAAGTCACGGGCACAACAACAGTGGGGCAGCGAGGGGCACAGAAAGGAAAAACAGGGGAGAGCAGACAAAATCACGGGCACAACAACAGTGGGGCAGCGAGGGGCACAGAAAGGAAAAACAGGGGGAGAGCAGACAAAACGGGCACCGGGGCCACAAGCGGAGGGCGATCTTACCTACAGGAGCAGCGGGCAGACAACACAGGCGGAGCTGTGTGGTGGGGGAGCGACCTACCTGGCAAGGTCAAGGGTCGCTCTCCTCACCGTGCAGCGGCCGCCATTTATGGGGAGGTGGGAGGGAGGAGCAGCTGGGAGGCGGGAGGTAGGGGCAGCGAATGGGCAGTCAGGGGGGCGGGGCCGCAGGGAACGCAGCGGCGGGAGTGGCGAGAGGCAGCGGGGGCACAGAAAGGAAAAACAGGGGGAGAGCAGGCAAAATCACGGGCACAACAACAGTGGGGCAGCGAGGGGCACAGAAAGGAAAAACAGGGGGAGAGCAGACAAAATCACGGGCACAACAACAGTGGGGCAGCGAGGGGCACAGAAAGGAAAAACAGGGGGAGAGCAGGCAAAGTCACGGGCACAACAACAGTGGGGCAGCGAGGGGCACAGAAAGGAAAAACAGGGGGAGAGCAGACAAAATCACGGGCACAACAACAGTGGGGCAGCGAGGGGCACAGAAAGGAAAAACAGGGGGAGAGCAGACAAAACGGGCACCGGGGCCACAAGCGGAGGGCGATCTTACCTACAGGAGCAGCGGGCAGTATGGTAATTGGCTGTCAACACTCCAAACCAGGAAGTGTTGGCAGCCATCTTGTGCCTCGGTAGAACCGAGACACAAGAAATTAGAGAAACAATCGTGAAAAATGCAAAAAGGGGGCAGGGTAGAAACACCCTGACCCCCTAGGCCTGCTCAGGGGGTACCACAAGGACCCCCAGGGCCCCCCCAAATTTTTTAAAAATAGGCGGGATGCGCTTAGGGTGCGCGGATCCCGCCGTAAAAAAATAAAAACGAAGCGCGGTCTCTCGCGCTTTGTTGTTAATTGGCCCCCAGGTGGGCCAAGTCCCGGGGGCATGCGGGGGTTTATGAAATTAATGCAAGCCACAGGGACCGCCACCCCCCGGGGCTTTAAAAAAAAATGGTGCGGGAGGGCTCTCGGCCCTCCCGCAGCCCCGGGGACCGCCACCCCCCGGGGCTTCTTTTTTTAAAATTCAAAGTAACTGTGTAGGGGGCTCGAGCCCCCCCACACGCCCCGGGGACCACCACCTCCCCGGGGCACTAAAGATTTAAATATGGGGGTCCGTTACGGACCCCCAGAGCCCCGGGGACCACCACCTCCCCGGGGCTTTCAAGATGGTGGGAGGGGGGCCGCGCGGCCCCCCTCCTGGAGCCAGTGATGGCCTTGGGGACCGCCTCGCGGCTCCCGCCCTGCCATAGCAAACTGCTTTGGTTTTTGGAAGAGAGAGCAGGAAACCTGCTCTCTCGTCCAAAAACCAAAGACAAATGCTTTTCCACACGGGGAGCTGCATCTTAGCAGCTCCCCATGTGGAAAAGCAATGCCGGCTCCCGAGGGACGCAGCGGGGAGCCGGCGGGACCGTGGGGGGATTGGGGACCCCCCCACGGTCCCCAACGGAGAGGGCCAGCCCCAGGGGATGTGGTCCCCGGGCCTACAAGTTGCCCGGGAGGTGTGCCACGTGGCCCCCCTCACCAAAATTTAATAAAAAAAATAAATAAAAAAATAAAAAACAAAGGCTGGCCCCGGGGGAGGGGGTTCTTGGGGCCATAAGTGGCCTGAGGAGGGGGGCAACGCAGTCCCCCTCCATAAGTTATTTAAAAAAAAAAGAAGAAGGCCATGCCCCGGGGGATGGGGTCTCCGGGGCCGATTAAGGCCTCGGGAGGCTGGCCACGCAGCCCCCTTCCATTTTTTTTTATTTTTTTAAAATTATGGGGCAGGCCCTGGGGGATGGGGTCACCAGGGCCAATAAATTAGAAAAAGAATGGGGGCCACACAGCCCCCCTTCTTAAAAAAAAAAAAAAAAAAAAAGACCGGCATTGCGCCGGAGGCCACGCCCCCTCCTTGCAGAACTCTGCAAACGCGCCCCCTGGCGCGTTTGCAGATGGGGAACGAATTCCCCTTGAATACTGGGGGTCCCTGGGGGCCAACTAGGCCACCAGGAACCTCCAGTATGCGCCAGGGGGGCTGCATTGCAGAGAGGTGTACAGAGGCCACGCCCCTTTTTACACCTCTCTGCAACGCAACTCTGTGGCGCTTTTTGGAGGTACATGGTGGGGTAGTTGGACTCCAGGGACCCTCAGGATTCAAGGGGACTTAATCCCCCAACTTAAAATGCGCCACGGGGCGCGTTTGCACAGTGGTGAAGGGAGGGGGCGGGGCTTCAGGTGACGTGTGTGCAAACAGGCCCCGTGGCGCGTTTTAAGATGGGGAATTAAATCCCCTTCAATCCTGAGGGTCCCTGGGGGCCAACTAGCCCACCAGGTACGTCCAGAAAGCGCCACAGAGCTGCGTTGCAGAGAGGTGTAAAAAGGGGCGTGGCCTCTGTACACCTCTCTGCATGGCAGCCCCCTGGCGCATACTGGAGGTACAGGGTGGGCTAGTTGGACCCCAGGGACCCTCATGATTCAAGGGGACTTAATCCCCCAACTTAAAACGCGCCACCCGGCGCGTTTGCACAGTGGTGAAGGGAGGGGGCGGGGCTTGAGGTGACGTGTGCAAACAGGCCCTGTGGTGCGTTTTAAGTTGGGGGATTAAGTCCCCTTCAATCCTGAGGGTCCCTGGAGTCCAACTAGCCCACCAGGTACCTTCAGTAAGCACAACAGAGTTGCGTTGCAGAGAGGTGAAAAAAGGTGCGTGGCCTCGGAACGCCTCTCTGCAACTCAGCTCTGTGGTCCTAACTGTAGGTACCTGGGGGGCTAGTTGGGCCCCAGGGACACTCAGGATTCAAGGGGACTTAATCCCGCAACTTAAAACGCGCCACGGGCGCGTTTGCATACATGTCACCTCAGGCCCCCCCTCCCTTCACCACTGTGCAAACGCGCCCTGTAGCGCGTTTTAAGAGGTAATTTTAATCCCCCTGCCCTATTATGTACTAGGGACTTACAGAGGAGGTCATGCTAATCACAGGGGTACCCCAACGCATAGTGTTCCCTAGTGTATGTTGTGTTTTCACTGTATTCTAAGTGTCTTTCAGCATAGCACTGGCTCTGGTTAGTCAGAGTCAGTTACCACCAGTACACGTCGGAAAAAGTTGTGGGCACAGGATGATTTTGGAACAAGGCCTCTTTCTGCTCCTCTGTTGGTTCTTTCTGCACATCTTTTGCTTCTTCCTGCACTTTTCTTCGTCTTTGTGGAGTTCTGTTGCTTCTTTCAGCATTTCTTTTGCTTCTTTCTGTGCGTTTTTTCTTCTTTCTTCACATGTCCTACCTCTGTAGGCATAGTTAGAAACTAGCATTTAAAAAACCTTTGAAATTCACTTAAAAAACCATAGGTTTCAAGCACGTTATAGTTAGAAACTAGCATTTAAAAAACCTTTGAAATTCACTGAAAAAACCATAGGTTTCAGGGACGTTATAGTGAGTTGGACATTTCATTCGTACAAAACCAGAGAAATTCGGCCGTTATAGTCAGTTGAGCTAACTATAATTCACGCCCCCACAATGCACTGCTGATGACGTCACATATTACATCACTCATGACATGGTCAGTGACATCACTCATGACATCACTGATGACATCTCAAATGATATCACTGATAACATCATTGATGACATCATCCACTTAATATCTGATGTACCTCCTCACACCCTAATATATCTTTTCATACACCTACTCTAAAATATAGACTACCATTCTCGAAACCATAGACACACCGATTCCAGTTAGTACATACTCACTCACTGATTCATAGGTCTACAAACACATCCACTCACTCATACAGTCACTCATACACGCAGTCACTCATCAATGATGCCACTGATATATGCACTCATACACCCCATACAGACACTCAAACACCGCCACTCACCCATAGTTACTCACACACCTAGTGATTCACCCAAAGAATCAATCACACTGCCATTTACTCACCTATAGTTATACACACACCACCTCACTTATTCATACAGATACTAACACATACTTGCTCTCGTCTACAATCACTCACAGAAGCACACACTCACCCATATAGCCACTCTCACACCCACTCACTCACACAGTCACTTATATACTCTAACACTCACATATACTGCCTTTCACATATGCAGTTACTCACCCATACACCACTGAGACATCCATACACTCACCGAAAAAGCCATACGCAAACTCACTCAACCATACCGTCCCTCACAGACGCAATCATGAACGCATACACCCAGGGATTCACCCACTCATACATCCATGCAGGGAGTCACACAGCCTCTCACCCACCCACACAGACACTCAGGCACCCATACAGGTACTAAGAAAACTAATCAATAACCCATATAGACACTCATGTACCTACTCACCAACCCATGCAGCCACTTACACAGCAACTGCCACACTGATACACACATTTACACAGATTATGTACTCACCCATACATTCACTAAGACACGTTTAATCACTCACTTATACAATCAGTCACGCACCCAACAAATCATCTATACAGACACTCATACATCCACTCATTCTTCAATACACCTTGGCCTATATATATATAAAACATATTTAAACTTTACAGAAACACACAGTCACTGGATGATGTCATCAGTGATGTCATTTGAGATGTCATCAGTGATGTCATCAGTGGTGTCACTGACCATGTCATGAGTGATGCAATATGTGATGTTATCAGCAGTGCATTTGGGGCGCGAGTTATAGTTAGCTCAACTAACTATAACGGCCGAAAATATATATATATGAATTATGCATTTAATCTGTACATCAAACAGATCTAATATATTTGCAAAAGGCTCAGAATGAATAAGAATGGCTAAATGAAATTTTTCTTATCTAATTTTTGAAAAAAATTCTTATCTAATTCATGATGTGAACGTCTATATCTAAATATATATATTTATTTATTTACTATTACAAGCAAGATGCAAATGTTTATGATTGAGCAATATATCTATAAATTTGGTGTGTAAGGCTGTTGGGTCCCCAGTTCGGGTCAAGGATATTGAGTAATATGGCAGCAATTTTAAAACATAGTCTGTTCACTATTTTCATGGCAATACGTCACTGGTGGGGGGTGGTATTTAGTAAAGGCGGAAATGCATTGTCATTATGTGATCAAGGTAACGGCTGTTACTGAAACGCATCATGACTGTTAGAACGTGTTAAAATAAAAATTAACAATTGCGTACTTTAAGAGGAGTTCGTGCCCTTCTGTTGCGACCTTACTGAGGAGGAGGAGGGGCGCTGTTGGTGTACTGGATCCAGTACGGGAGCTGGCTGCTTCCGTTGATGAACCCCCTCTCCACAAGCAGGCTTCCGCACTCAGCCAAACGACACAGCAAGGCCTTTCCGGGAGGAACATTTGCGGGAGCCCCCTGACGCAGCCATAGAGAATATCGCCGGCGTAGGACCCATCGCAGGCAGGGTCGGAGGACTCGCCTGGGAAAACTCTGTGCTGGTGAGTGAGAAGGCATTGGCGCAGGTGGGGAGGTCATAGACGCAGGAGAGGAAAAACACGCCATTCGTGTTCAATATTGATACCACGCGTGGTGTACATCATTTAACAAACATGTCAGAGGAGACAATGCGAGAAAGAGAAGCGGCGGCGGAGGAGCTATTTAGAAGTCTACCTAATGCTCCAGTGAAAAGTAAGCCTCAAGAAGCAGGCACAAGTAACAAGGAAACTGATGTAAAAGCACTACTTAAGGCACTTGAAAAATGTATGAAAAATGAAACAACAAAGTGGTGGGAACAAAAATCGTTACAAAAGTATGAGGAAGCTGGGAGGGTCCCTCGTGGATTGCGCATTTTACTGGCCCCAAGTTTTGAAAACCTCAATTCGGAAATGCTAAAGGAATGGGCGGAGAACAATTTATCGGCATCAATGAATCTTGTTCGAATTTTCATCAAATATGCCAAAATTGATGGGGAGGCCCTATTAAAAGAAATTGAAAGAATCAATCATGAGCTTGCAAAAAGTGACTTACAGGAGTATATTGCAAAAGCCAAAAAAGAAATTCAAGAAAGGATAAAAAAACAAGAGGGCAAAATTAAAATCAGGAAAGCTCTTAAATATGCAAGGGATAAAACCGATTATGAGCAAGGTCAAATATTTACATTTGCACGTAAATATGATAATGTCAAAAGAGTAAGAATGAACAACATGTCCAAAACTACTGGCCTGGGAAGAGCAACGGAAGACGCTACCAATGAAGGAAACAAAACATCAAACTCAGATCTGAGCTCTGCCATTAGCGATACAAGTTCTGAAGGAAGCTCAGCTTAGTTAAATATACAAGGAAAATTAGTAAAATTCAGCCTAGCGGAAGAAATTGATTTTTTAGTCTTAGACAGGAGGCAAACACTGAGACCACGAAATCTGAAGAAACCAGTAGAGAGCGGAGGAACAAAAGGAGGCGAGCAAGGAGAAAGATCAGAAATAGGAAAAAACAAGAAACCACAATGGCACAAGAAGCGGGGCAACAAAACACAGTAGTAAATCTTTCGGCAACAATCTTAAGCAAAGCTGAGACACAGCTTTTAGCACTGGGCTTATCATTCTGTCCTGAAAGCAGTTTTGAACACAAGAGTGGCTATATTTCAATTTATTAGAAAATTAAAGCTAAAAAAGTTCTTTACCATTAAAGAAGGCAGTACCCAAACAGTTTCAATGGACAGAAATAATATATCCGATGACAATCTTCAGGTATCAGATGCCTCTACGATTTTAACGCTGTATGAATTAAGTAAAGAAAGCAATGAAGACAGCCAATCTGAATTTGAGGTTGAGACCACACAGGAACAACTGGAATCACTCAATCTGGCTAAAACAAGTGCAGGAAATAGTCCTTTTAGGCCTAAGTCAACTTTTCAGCCAATGATGCCTAAAGATGCCCTAGATATTTTCCACGAGAGGGTAATAGAGTACCTAAAAAATCTGAATCACAAAGTGAAACTGACTAGAGAAAAAGTCAAGTTTCGGGATTTTCAATATAATAAGCTGATGCGGAAACTAAAAATGAACAACGAGCTAGTAATCAACAAGTCTGACAAAGGCGGCCATGTCGTGATCTGGCCGAAGAAGGACTATATACAGGAAGCATATCATCAGTTGAATAATACGGATTGCTATGAAAAAACAGAAATGAAACAATACAATAAAGCAAAGGAAGGTCTTAAAAAGGATCTCATGCAATGGAAAAGGCAAGGTCTCATTTCAAAGGATGAATTTAAATTCATGCACAACGAATGGCCAGTGCTTCCAACTATGTATTTTATTCCTAAAATACACAAAGAACGAGTACCTGTTCCAGGCCGACCAATTATCTCAGCAATAAAAGGAATTGGTGAAAACATTGCACAGTATATAGACTACTACCTCCAAGATCATGTAAGAAAATTACCAACATACATCAAGGACACTGGGGACTTTTTATCAAAATTGAATAATATCACATGGGCGGAAGGGATGCTGTTTATAACTTTGGACATAGAGTCCCTATATACAAGCATTGACCATGATGTGGGACTAGCAGCAGTACAGTACTTTCTGAACACAAGACCATTAATGAATTACAGTCATAATATTATGCTAATTGAATTGATCAAATGGTGTCTGTTTAACAGCTTTTTTCTGTTTGGCAGGGAACTATACAGACAAAAACGCAGAGTGGTGATGGGAGCCTGCTTCTCCCCCAGCTATGCCTGTTTGCATGTTGGCTGGTGGGAGGAGCAGGTCCTCAAAGTCAACCATGCTGTGCAATATAATGCCCATGTGATGTACTGGCTTAGATTCATTGATGATATCTTTATAATTTGGAGAGGAAGTGAACTCAGTGCTGCTAACTTCATAAGAGATATCAACATGAACAATGTAAATCTTAAGTTCACATCTAGTATTAGTAGTCAATCAGTGGAATTTCTTGATGTAAGGGTTTACATTTCCAAGATGAAAATAGAGACAACGCTGCACAGAAAAAATACAGCTGGGAATACAACATTACATGCTCAAAGTGCCCATCCCAAACATCTGATAGCAAGTATCCCCTTTGGGGAACTCTTAAGGTTAAAAAGAATCTGTACTACCGAAATAGAATTTGAAAAATGCATGGAAGAAGCCAAAAAGAGATTCAAAGCGAGGGATATACTAACAGAGTCCTGACAGAAGCAGTAAAAAGGTTAAAACTAGAACGAGGGAAGACCCTGCTGCAGCAATACAGTGAAGGAAACACTTAAGAAATCATAACATCATCATCAGATACAAAGGAGGAAGAGAAAACAGCCAGGCTCATAACAAGATTTAGTAGCCAACAAAGACAAATTAAAGCCATAATAAAGAAAAATTGGCCAATAGTACTGACCGACGCTGTTATGGCCCCTAGGCCCCTAGGCTACCTGCGGTTCCATCTATCACTTTTAGAAGGGTGCCATCCATGAGAACGCAGTTAGTTAAAGGCAGCCCAGAAGTTAGTCCAATTACCTCATGGCTAAAACCAAAGAGTGGTTTTTTCAAATGCTCATCATGTAGAGCATGGAAAACGCGTAAGGCTGTTGGGGTCAGCTGTTGAATGTACCAGCAGGCGTATTTCTCTCCGTACCAATAAATGGCTGAATTCAGCTCACTGGTGTCTCGAGTGCTGCTTAAACCGAGGGACAACCTTTTGAGCGTAATATATACATAAATATATATATGGTGTTTCTTATGAAGTGGTTTGCCCACATGGGGGCGATGGAAATGGTGCAAATTTAAGCTTTTTGTCTGTGCATTCTGTGATGGCTGCCTGTGATCAAGGACTGATATAGTCCAAAACGCGTAAGGCAAGAAGCCATGCCTTCCAGTTACTTCGCTTTGTCATCTGGCCTCGAGACGAGGAGTGCGACTTCGTCCCTTGATAAATATGCTTGTAATGTTAAGATGGTGGTCCAAACCATTGAAGCTGCACCACTGATTGGAAACATAAGTGGGTCCGTGTGCTTTTGAACTTTCAAAGTGCCAACAACGGAACGTCGATGGGGGAGTTATAGGGTGTTTCTGATGAAGCGGTTTGCGCACATGAGGGCAATGGAAATGCAAGAAATATTTTCCTGGATGCACAGCACCCACTAGGCTAAGACTACAATGGCTAATACTACAAGGACCATTATGCTTTGTGATATCAGCTCACATGAGGTGAATAAAAGGGTGGTACAAATTGAAGCTCTTTGTTTGTGCATTCTGTGATGGCAGCCTGTGATCAAGGACTGACATAGTACGAAATGCGTAAGGCAAGAAGTAATGCCTTCCAGTTACTTTGCTTTGTCTTCTGGCCTCAAGACGAGGAGTGCAGCTTAATCCCTTTATATATATACACACACACCAAGGTGTTTTGGATGAATCAGTGGGTGTATGAGTGCCTGTATGGATGATTCAATGGGTGATTGACTGATAGTATAGGTGAGTGATTAGGTGTCTCAGCGAATGTGTGAGTGAGTGACTGGTTGTGTGAATGTCTGTATCAGGCTGTCAGTTGGTGTCTAAGTTGCTGTATGGGTGTGTGAGTGGGTAGGAGGGTGGCTGTGTGGGTGAATGATTGGTTGTCTGAGTTCCTGTATGGTTGTCTGAGTGTCTGTGTGGGTGGGTGAGGGTGTGTGTGACTGCCAGTATGGATGAGTGAGTGGGTGTCAGTGGCTGTATGGGTTAATGAGTACATGTGTGAGGGGCTGTATGGGTGAGTGAGTGTGTGTATGGTCGTGTGGGTGAGTAAGTGGATGTGTCAGTAGTATATGGATGAGTAACTGGGTATGTGAAAGGCAGTTCAGGTGAGTGATGGGTATATGAGTGAATGTATGATAAGTGAGTGAATGTGAGAGTGGCTGTGTGGGTGAGTGTGTGCTTTTGTCATTGACTGTATAGGTGAGTGAGTATGTGTTAGTATCTGTATGAGTAAGTGAGTAGGTGTGTCCATCTGTATTGGTGAGTAAGTGGCTGTGTGATTGACTGTATGGGTGAGTAACTAGGTGTGTGAGTAACTCTATGGGTGACTGACTCAGTGTATGAGTGACTCTATGGGTGTATGAGTCTATATGTCAGTGGCTGTATTAATGAATGGGGATATAAGTGGCTGTATTGGTGAGTGAGTGGCTGTATGGATGTGTGTGTAGATCTATGAATGAATGAGTGGGTGTATAAGTACTGGTATGGGTCTGTGAATGGGTTTCTGAATGGTTGTGTGGGAGTGGGAATATCAGAGGTTATGTGGGGGTGTGAGTGGGTGCATCAGTGATTCTGTGAATGATGTCATTAGCGATGTAATTTAAGATGTCATGAGTGATGTCACGGACCATCTCCAGAGTGATGTAATATGTGAGGTCATAAGCAGTGCATGCGGGGCACAAGTTATTGTTAGCTCAGATAACTATAACTGCTGAATTTCACTAGTTTTGTATGAGTGAAACCTGAGCCTAACTATAACATTCCTGTAACCTTTGTTTTTTTCAATTAATTTATACTTTTTTGTATTCAATTCCAAACTATAATGTCCCTGTTACCTTTGATTTTTTCAGTGAATTACTATAGTTTTTTAAACAGTAGTCGTGTTTGCAGTGTGGTGGAGAAAAGGGCTGGGGCTTCCTGCCAGCTCTCAGCAATCCCACTGTCTGGAACTTACTGAAGTCAACAGAAGGAGTTCCTGGCCCCCAAGGACCCTCAGCATCCAAGGGGACTTCATCCCCCAACTAGCAGTGCGCCAGGGGATATGTTTGCAGAGTGGTAGAAAAAGGGGACATGGCCTCTTATAAACTTTCAGAGATCCCGCTGTGTGGAAGTTACTGAAGGTAGCAGGAGGGGTAGTTGGCCCCCAAGCACCCTCAGCAACCAAGGAGACTTCCACCCCCAACCAGCAGTGCTCCAGGAGGCACGTTTTGAAAGTAGTGGAGAAATGGAGTGTTGCCTCCGGAGACCTCTCAGCAGTCCAGCACTGTGGGACTTACTGGAGGTAACAGGAGAGGTAATTGACCCCTAAGACCCTCAGCATTCAAGGAAAATTCATCCCCAAACTAGTAGTGCAACAGCAGGTGCGTTTGGAGAGTGGTGGGAAAAAGGGGCGTAGTCTCCGTCCACCTCTCAGCAATCCCACTGTGTGGGACTTACCGGAGGTAACAGGAGGGCTTATTGACCCCTAAGGACCTTCTGGAGAAAAAGGACTTCATCCCCCAAACCAGCAGTATGCCAGGAGGTGCGTTTGCAGAGTTGTGGAGAAATGGGGTGGGGTGTCCAGTGAGTTGCCTATTGTTTCTTATTTATTTATTTTTTTAGGGAAGGGGGCAGCGTAGCCCCTCTTCCCTGGGCCAATTTTGCACCAGGCCCCAGGTACCCCATCCCCTGGGGCCTGCCCCTTTTTAAAATTTTGTTTATTTTTTAGAAAAGGAGGAGGGATGCACGGCCTGCCTCCGGTGCCAATTTCGGCACCGGTGACCCCATCACACGGGGCCCGGCCTCTGTTGTGGATACCTTGGTCCCACCCAGGGCACCCACTTGTCACTGATTGGGATCGTGGGGGGAGCCTCAATGCCCCTGCGATCTCTGCTACCTCCCGCATCCTGCGAGAGCCGGCATTTCTTTTGGATAGAGAGAACTGCTGAACATGCAGCTCCCTATGTCCAAAAGTAATTCTGCTCTGCTTTCAGCAAGCAAGAACATTTTTAATGCTCTCCTTGCTGAAAGTGGAGTAGCATTTGCTATGGGTTGGTGGGAGTGGTAAAGCTCCCGCCAAGCCATAGCAAACAGCTATGTCCCGGGGTTGGGCACCCTGGGACATTGCAGGAGCCGACCCTAGGGGGTGTCGGTCCTCAGGCTCCAGTAGGGGGCCACATAGCCCCCCTCTTTTGTTCTAATTTGCACTGCGATGGTGGTGGTCCTGACCTCTGTAGTGGGTGGCCTGGTCCCACCCAGGGCAACCACTTGACACTGATGGGGTCCGCAGGGGAGCCTCAAGGCCCCGTGGTCCCTTTTGGGTCCCTGCATCCTGCGGGAGCCAACACTGCTTTTGGACAGAGGGAGCTTCTGAACATGCAGCTCCTTCTGTCCAAAAGTAATTCTGCTCTGCTTTCAGCAAGTTAGAGCTTTTTTAATGCCCTTTCTTGCTGAAAGTGGATAGCGTTTGCTATGGCTTGGCGTGAGTGGTAAAGCTTTGGCCAAGCCATAGCAAACAGCTACGTCCCTGGGTGAGCACCCCGGGACATAGCAGGAACTGGCCCTGGGGGTGGCAGTCCTCAGGGCCAGCTGTGGCTCCAGGAGGAGGGCCACGTGGCCTTCCTCCTTTGTTCTAATCTGCCCTGGGGAGGTGGTGGTCACTGGGTCTGTGGAGGGGTTCCGCCTTGCCCCCCAAATCAATTACAATTAAAGCCCTGGGGAGGTATTGGCCCCTGCGGCTGCGGGGGTGTCCACGCAGCCCCCCTGCATCAATTACAATTAAATCCCTGGGAAGGTGGCTGCCTCTGGGGCTGCAGGGGGTCCATGCACCCCTCTGCATTTTGTAAACATTAAGCCCTTGGGAGGTGAGGGTCCCTGGGGGCTGGGGGGGGTTCGAGAAGCCACCCCATGGACAATCCCTGTCCCTGGGGCATATTAAGCCCCAGGAGGGGACATCTGTGCACCCCCCTCCTTTATCTACATAATGTCTCCGTGACCGGGCACACCTGTGGGCCGATAATTAATGAAGCGCGTGTGCCTGCGCTTCATTAAAAAAAAATCATTCAGATCCGTGGATCCTGTCGAAAATAAAGAAAAAAGCTCTTTTTGGCCCTTTGGGATCCCATTGGAACTAAGTCTGGGTGGTCAACTCTGCTCTGCTCGCAGAGTTTGCGGAGTTTTCTGCACTCCGCGTTACGCGGAGTTCGCAGAGTTCTGAAAATCTCCACTCCGCGGAGTGGAGTTTTTTCTCCCTCGGTTTCCTCACCATCAAGTTGGTGAGCACGAGCAACATTTTTCCTCATTTGCTATCAACAACATCAAGTTTGCGGGAGCGAGCGTGGAAAATCTACCTCCCGGCAAGATTTCTCAACGCGGGCGGTCAGATTTCTCATTGCAAGTGGTCGCATATGCTCGCAACAGCTCGCGTTGAGAAACAGTCCATTTGCATTGAGAAAACTGCCGCCCGAGTAAAAATCTACTCACGCAGCAGAAAGGAAGCAGCACCCGCTTGCGCTGTGCATGGTGTCATTCGCAATGATTGCACAGTGCGGACAAGCACCTGGCACTGAAAATCACTGCAAACTGCATTTATCCAACGCACTCCGCTGCTTGCGAAGCTCCGCATGGCGCGGCAGAGTTTTTTTTGGACTTTGCGGAGTTCCGTGTAACTCCGCAAACTCTGCCAAGGTTTAATTGGAACCTGCCCCCCACAAGAGACCTTTTCTTTTTTAACATTTTTTGTGGGATTCAGCTTTAAGCCAAGCCCCAAGATGGCTGCTAACACTTCCTGGTTGAAGTGTTGGCAGCCAATCAAATTTCAGTAGGATTTCAGTAGCATTTTGGGCTCCCAGATATCTATATTTTTTAAACTTAAATATCTCTAAAACTACTGTAGGATTTACGTCAAATCACAAAAGCATGCTTTCTGGACCAACATCTAGCTTTCTGCTAAATTTGTGCAGTTCCGTTCAGCGGTTCAAGATGTAGTCGTGTTCAAAAAATGAAAAATCCTCATAGACATAACATGGGAAAAACACATTTATTTATTTATTTATTTATTTATTTATTTATTTATTTATATAATTTATAGAGCGCATGAATCACCCCAACCGGGTATCTCCGCGCTGCAACCTCCAGAGGCAACCAAATGGGAAAGATAAGAACAATGAGGTTTTTAGCAGCTTCCTGAAAGATAGGTAGTTGGTACAGAGACGTAGGTGGATAGGCAGTTGGTTCCATATAGATGGAGCCAGATATGAAAAGGATTTATCCCCTAGTCTCGCTTGTTTTATCCGAGGAATGCGGAGGAGATCTTTGGACCCTGAGCAGAGGGTCCTAGATGGAGTATATCTCACCAGCTTATCTGACATGTATCTTGGTCCCATGTTGTTCAGGGCTTTGAACACCATGCAGCAAATCTTGAAGTTTATTCTTTTGCGAATGGGTAGCCAGTGCAATTTCCTGAGTAGGGGAAGTGAGGCTGTTCTGGGGGGGGCATTGGTCACTAAGCGGGCTGCCGTATTCTGGACTACCTGCAGTCTGTTTAAGGATGATTCCTTGGCTGAAATTAGCAGAGCATTGCAGTAGTCCAGATGGCTTAAGACCAGTGCTTGTATCAGGGTTTTGCGTGTAGATAGTAGGAGTAGGGGGAAAACTTTGCGAAGAAGGCTGAGTACATGGTAACAGGCCCTGGTGGTTGATTTGGCATGCTCTTCCAGGCTCAGCTTCTGGTCTATTTGGACCCCTAGGTTCTTTACCACTTGTTTTGGGGACGGGGCCGGGCCTAGTTCTCCTGGCCACCAGTTAGGTGACCACCTAGTGACTGCTTCTTTGAAGAACATGATCTCTGTTTTCTCCGCGTTTAACTGAAGGAAGTTGTTACTCATCCAATCAGTGATGGTTTTCATGCCCTCAGAGATGGTGTCCTGGATACTTGTGTTATTCTTGTCAAAAGAGAGAAGCAGTTGTGTGTCGTTAGCATAAGAAATTGGTATGAACCCTAGGTTTCTTAGTAGAGATGCAAGTGGTGTAACATAAATGTTAAATAAGGTGGGGCTCAAACATGAGCCCTGTGGTACACCCTTAGAAACATTCGTGGTTTGTGATCTGAAATGACCAAGGTTGATGGTTTGAGTTCTCTCCACCAGAAAATCTGTCAACCATTCCAGTGCCTTCCCCATGATCCCTAAAGCCCTGAGTCTGTCCAGTAGGATCTGATGTGAGATGGTGTCGAAAGCTGCAGACAGGTCCAGCAGTATAAGAAATACTGCTTGACCATTGTCTGCAAGCATCCGGATATTGTCTGTGACTGTCACCAGTGCCGATTCTGTGCTGTGTCTGGGTCGGAATCCTGACTGCGAGTGGTCTAGGCAGTTAGAGGATTCTATGTATTTGGACAGGTGTTTATTTACGTGCTTCTTTAGTAGTTTGCTTTGCAGAGGGAGTAGTGGGATGGGGCGATAATTAGTGATGACGTCAGGGGGCAGTTTGGCATTTTTCCTAATGGGCAAGATCTGTGCTGCTTTCCATTCCTTGGGGAGCTTGCCTTCTTTTAAGGAGCTATTTAAAATGGAACAAATGGGAATAGCGAGCTGATTGGCTAGCGAGCCTGAGATCTTGGTGGGAATCAGGTCTAGAGGCTGAGCCAGATTTGGTTGTTTTTAATAAAGATTCAGTTTCCCCTGTGGAAAGTGTGGGGAATTCTTCAAGTTTATTATTACTAGCTGAGATAGTGGGGGGGTCTGATATGTGGCTTAAGCGGGAGCATTTGTTCGCCGTTATCTTGTTGTAGATATTTTCTATTTTTAATGTAAGATATTCTGCTATGTTGTCGCAAAGCGTCTGAGATGGCGCCTCTTCCGAATTGCACGCTTTTGGATTAGTAAATGTCTTGAGGACCTGGAATAAAGCTTTGGGAGTGTTATCAGGCTGATCAAGTTGATTTGCTATATATATTTTGTGTGCGATTTTCAAACTGCTGTGGTATTTGGTCTGGGCGGATTTAAATCTTTCTCTATCTTGGGGGTCATGAGTGCATCGCCACTGTCTCTCTAATTTCTTGCACTGACTTTTTTCGGTTCGGAGATTGGGGGTGTACCAAGGGGACTGAGGGCGTTTAGGGACTGCGGGAGTCAATTTCAGGGGTACCAACGGGTTTATGGTGGTCTTCACGCTTGACTGAAAGGCTGTTAGACGATTTTCTACCGTGTCGGAGTCGGAAAACTGTGGTGGGACAAAAGTGTCTCTAAAGAGAGTGGGCATCAATTTGTGCCACTGTCTATAGCTCCTTGTTATTTGTGTTTTGGGGGCTTTGTGCTCTATAGATCCCACAATACTGAAGTCGATTTTTGAGTGGTCTGACCATATAAGGGGGCAAGTTGTTCCGCAAATAATGTTGGATGAGTTTGAGAGGATTAAGTCTAGCGTATGTCCTGCTATGTGGGAGGGTTCATTATTGATTTTGGTCAGCTCAAGCGCGGATAGCTCTGTCAGAAGGGAGGTGGCGTCAGGGTCGTTAGGGTTTTCGCTATGAACATTCAGATCACCAAGAAGCAAAAAATTGTTAGAGGAAATAACATAAGGGGAAATCCGTTCCATAAGTATAGTGACGGCATCGAGGAGTGGTCCAGGAGGGCGATATACCAAGGCTCCTTTCCAGCTTAGTTGAGCGTGTAGGTCTATTCTAAACACCAGAATTTCAATCTTTTCATTGATTAGGTGATCTAGTGCTGTGACTTTTATAGGGTCTTTGTAGATGATAGCTACCCCTCCCCCGCCCTATGTGGTCTATCCAGTTTTTGAATGTGATAGCCATCGGGTAGTGCAAGTGCAATAGCTGGGTTGGATGATGGCTTAATCCAAGTTTCCGTCAGGAAACCGATGTGGGGAAGGGAAGAGGAAATCATGTCCCATATATTGATGGCGTGTTTGGGGAGTGATCTGACATTTGCTAGAAAACATTCCCAGCTTGCGGTCTTATCAGCTAGATGTAACGGACTTAATTTTTCCAGGGGCTGTGTGTATCCCCAATTCTCGAGTCAGTACTCTTATCGTTAGTCCTGGGTTGAGCAGTAAGTATACTTTGATATCCGCAGTTTCTGCAAGCGAGAGGGCCTTCTACTTCTATACGGAAGGTATTCATGCATGAGTTGGTGACTTGCATACTAGGCCAGTGGAGGTTGTCCCTAATACTTAGTAAATCCTGTCTGTTATATCTGATGAGGGTTGCTGGGCTATTTACCTGATCCCTTTAAAAACTGACAGGGTTTCTGGCTCCTGGCGACGTCCAGGCGCCGACGGGCGCAGATGGGCTTGCCTTAGGCGCGCCTTCGGCATGCCAGCAGCGCACCCGCTGCGCGCGTCCGCTGCGCGTCGGTCCGGCCATCTGTTTTTGTAGCACCAGGCAGCTGAACTGCTGACCTGGGCTACACTCGTCACTTCCGGGTGGTGATTAACTCCCTCCACTCAAGCGGAACAATCCGAGGTGGAACAGGGAGGCACCCCACAGAGTGTAGAATGAGCGCTGCGTGATTGCGAGTGAGGACAGTTTACAAGTGACTTTTGGTAAGGGTAGAGTGCAATTTTAAAAGCAAGTGAATTTTCTTTTAAAAGTGGTCGATTACAATGGTAAAGAGTGAGATACTAAGCAATGCTTTAAAACGATTCTGAGGAGCCCTTTCCCAGGTGCTCCTGCTGCTACAATACTGATCGTGCTGCTCCAGTACCTATTGATAGCCTGAAACGCGTTGTAGAAAAACCCTTTTTTTTCGGCCCCCACTTAACGGATCACCCTGAAACTTTCAACTCAGCAGTTGAACCAAAAAAGCAAAGTTTTTAGAAAATTTTGTGAAAATTTGCCATGTGGCCCCAAGTTATTGTCAAAACAAAAAATGCTTTTCCTATGGAAACTTTTGTCCTAACTATAACTACCTACTATATATTTATAAATATTTTTGTTTTGCCAATAACTTTAATAGTCACAAAATTTTCAAATCGTATACTTTTGTCACTTCATCTGCTGTGTTGAAAGTTTCAGGGTGATCCGTCAAGCGGGCTCCAAGAAAAATAGGGAGATTTTGAACACAGCTACAGCCCGAACAGAATTACACCTAATTTGGCAGAAAGCCAAGTGAGGTTATGTATGTCATCATATGCAGTATATTGCGGGGGCATAAGTTATAGTTAGTTATAGTTAGCTCAGGTAAGTAGAACTGCTGAGGTTCTACAGTTTTGTATAAGTGAAATATAAGTGAAATATGAGCGTAACTATAACGTCCCTGTAACCTTTGTTTTTTACACTGAATATATACATATAGGCATTTGTGCCTTGCCCTATTCATTTTCTTTGCCTTATTCGCCTTATTCTTATTCTTTGCCTTATTCTTTATTCCGCATTTCACTCTTTTCTGCCGCTGCTGCCCCCGCGGCCCCTCCCCCGAGACTTTCCGCTCCCGCCTCCCAGCTGTCCCGCCCTCCCCACGACCCCTACTTAATGGCGGCCACGCCGCTGGAGCGGCGAAGGCGTGCCAAAGACAATCCCATCTGCACTAGTCTGTGCCCATCTGCAGCCTGACCGTGACCAGCGCCAGCAACCCTGGACCACTGAACTGCCAGCGCTACAGCCCATTGGCCCTTAACGCACTCAACACAGCCCAGAACAACAACTGCAAGCATTCTTCACCAATCGAAACCCACGGACCCTTCACGGGCCCTTCACCTGCTGCAACTGCCGCCACTCCTTCAGCATCGCCGAGACCCAGGACTCACCACAACCCTCAAACACAACACAACTGCACCCAAAACCCTACAATGCATCCTCCACAGCATCCGATTCCTCCACAGACATGCTGCAGAAATCTGGGACCTCCTCGACAGCACCAGCCACGATGTCGCCTTCCTCACAGAAACCTGGACAAACACCGCCTCAGGACCAAACTTCGCAATCCCCGAAGGATACAAGATCACCAGGAAGGACCTCCCTAACTGCCCCGGAGGAAGCATCACCATCGCCCACAAATCCTACCACTGACTGAGCACCCACACCGACGAGCCCACAAACCTGATGGAACACCTACACTTCAAGATATAAACCAACCCGACCATCACCCTCTGGGCACCCTCATCTACAGACCCCCCAGACCCCTTGTACCTTTTACAGACTCCATCGCCGACATCATCACCCACAAGCCATCATCTCCACCAACTTCACCCTGCTGGGAAATCTCAACTTCCAGCTTGACAATCTCCAAGACCAAAACTCCACCTCCCTCCTGGACAACCTCCTTAACATAGGACTCAAACAGATTGTACCAGAATCCACTCACTCAGCGGGTCACATCCTCGACCCCACCTTAACAGTGGGAAACTCCATCACCTTCAGCCACACCTCTAAACTCCCATGGGCAGACCATCATTGCATTCACTTCACCTTCAAAACAACCATCACCCGCAAACCTCCACACCATCTCCCTCGCAGAAACTGGAACAAAATCTCCGACGACTAACTCACCGACTCGCTCAGCAACTCCGCTCCAACCACCACGGATGATGACCTCAACACCGCAGCCCGAACCCTGCACAAATGGATCACAGACTGTGCCAACACCATTTCCCCCCTCAAGAAACCCACCGACACACACGCCAAGAGAGCTAGCTGGTTCTCCACCAAACTCCGAGAATCCTGACGAACCTGCAGGCGCCTCAAAAAAGATCTGGAGAAACTCCAAAACAACAGTAGCCCATGACAACTTTGAAGCAGCCACCAAAGTCCACCACCAGCTCATCAGAAACACAAGGAAGAAAGCACTCCAGGACAGAATCTCCCCCCATACACACAACAGCGAGGACATTTTCAGCATCATCAAAGAGTTTGCCCAACCCAACAGTGAGACTACAGACATCCCCCCTCCCAGGAACTCTTCAACAAACTCAGCTCCTACTTCCACCACAAAATCGAAACCATGTACGACAACTTCGATGCCGAACATCAACACGCGGAACCCTCACCTCCCACTCCAACACCACGCAGCCAACACTTGACAGCTGGACCGCCCTCACCACTGAGGGCACCCTGAAGACAATGAAGTCAATACACTCCAGGGCCTCCACGGACCCCTGCCACCCTCACATCTACCACAGAGCCACCAACATCATCACCCCTGAGCTTCGCCGAACCATCAACCGCTCTCTCAAGACTGCCTCCTTCCCCAACACAGGAAACAGGCTGAGATCAACCCCCTCCTGAAGACACCCTCAGTGGACCCCACTGACCTCAAAAACTTCAGACCCATCTCTCTACCCCTGTATTCGGCGAATGTCATCGAAAAAGCTGTCAACATTCAACATTCATTGAAGAAAACAACATCCTCAACGCCTCCCAATTCGGCTTCAGGAAAAACCACAGCACCAAAATCGCCCTCCTCGCCGCAACCGAGGACATCCGCTCCCTCCTCGACAGAGGGGAGACTGTGGCCCTCATCTTCGTGGACCTCTCTGCAGCCTTTGACACAGTCTCTCACCGCAGCCTAGCAAGCAGACTCCATGATGATGGGATCTGGTACAAGGCCCTCGACTGGATCCGCTCATTCCTCTCAGGCAGAACGCAGCAGGTCAGACTCCCACCCTTCCTCTCGGATCCCGCACCGATCACCTCCGGAGTTCCCCAAGGATCCTCCATCAGCCCTACCCAGTTCAACATCTACATGGCCCCACTCGCCCCCATCGTCAGATCCCACGGACTCAACATTGTATCCTACGCAGATGACACCCAACCCAACGTTTCCAAACATAACTTTCAAGAAGGAATGGAAGCTGTCGCCAAATGGATGAAGAGCATCTGCCTACAACTCAACACAGACAAAACCGAAGTACTCATCATGGGCCCACACCCCGATGCCTGGAATGACACCAGGTGGACCCCTGCCCTCGGGAACCCACCCACACCTACAGACCGCGCACTCAACCTCGGAATCATCCTGGACTCCAAACTCAAAATGGCACCATCTTAAAGGAACCGGAATGGTTGAAGCTAATGTAACTGATGGTCAGTCCTCCGGGTTTAACAAGAATAATTCCCACTTAGCCATTAAGGATATGGATACCCTTAGAACACTTCAAAAACTCCTTACTGAATCAGACACAGAACCTGGATGTGCAGGGGAAACATTGGGTGTCACAACGGACCGTTCAGCAGCTACTGACTTCAAGCTCAAATCAACCTTTTTCGCGAGTATGGCACACAATAACATAGACTCATTTCATGACAGTTACGAATTACCTCATCCAACTACGTCTCCAGAGAAAGAAGACCAACGTATCACAGAACTTTACGAAAGCACAAAGAAGAGTAATTACAACACTTTCAGAGGACGTTAACATCGTGATATGTCCAGCAGACAAAGGTGGCAACATCGTGCTGTGGGACAGAGAAGCATATAGCAACGATGCATTAAGACAGTTAAATGATACCAAATTCTATGTGAAAACGCATATGCAAAAATACAATGAGAGCATTATTTGCTTATGGAATAAGTTACAGGGCTGGAAAGATAGCAGAATCCTACAGTGGGAGGAGTACTGCTATTTGAAACATGACTATCCCAAGCTCCCTGTGTTTTATCTCCTACCTAAAATCCATAAAAATCCCATGGTACCACCTGGTAGACCTACAGGTGGGGGACCGGCCGAGATCTACCCAAATCATCCCTTCCCCCAAATGGGGATTCCTTTAAGGGAGACAGAGACACGCAGACACCATCACTGCATTAGAGAAAATACAATTCTCAGGCCGTATTTATTACAATCAACATAAACACGACATTTTATATTAACAGAATTATTCAATTATCTAAACTTTCAAATGACATTTACAATATTTACATCAAGAGTCCTTTGATTAGAGGAACTAATACATGTCATCTCCTAGCAACAGATCCTCAAATGGAGTCATGGCTGGCCTCCCCCCCAGGCACCATGACATTGACTAATCCAAATGATTCGGGCCCGTGGACCCCATACTGCAAGTTGCATATCACAAGGCGAACTCACCTGCCCCCTCAAAATAGAGGGAGCATATGCCAACATGAAAACTGGACCCCCAACATACCATGCCAGAGCCAACCCAAGAAGGGATCCCCCCTGGCACCCAATGGGAGGGGCCTGGGCAACTGGGCCATACCTTGGTCCCCTGGCGCAGACGCCATCCCCCGACATTCTCCGGGGCCATGTAATGGAGTACTGTGAGAGGCTAGGGACAATCGCTGTAGCAGGAGTCCCAACCCCTTCCATACACCTCCACGGCAACTCCAGCCCCAGTTTTAAGCCAAAGGCTTCCT